>JAVJIF010011362.1:0-123291 GCA_038442645.1 Agave tequilana
TTTGCTCATCGTATAGCAAAACAAAGAAAAATAGAACTAACTTAATCTATCACTTTCGTAGAAATCACGATTGCGCTTGCCGTTAAACCTCTGGGTTATCCCTAGAGGACAAGTTTTATCTCATGAAGGTTTTCAGCGGATTACACCACAAAATTCATAAAGAAAAAGTGATAAAGTGTTAGTATTTTTGAAACGTATTTGAAAAGATGAATATTTAAAGTATTTTTTAAGAATTAAGCAATCTATAAGTTATAGGAAAATTGAACTTTCATTCCTAAACTTAGTCTTTATTTAAAAACTTGTTAAAAATCAAAATAAAGAGTCAAACTGTATTTCTCATCTAGTCTATTATTTTACCCAAGTCATATGCACCTTCGTGATCGTGAAATTTTAACTTAGGGTGTCTCAACTCTAATTATTTTGTCTTATTTTTCATATTTTGGTGGTATTATCCCTTAATTCTATTAGAGTTTCTAATTGCTGATGTAATGAGCCTGAGGTCGATGACTCTCAAACCGGACGGTCATACAGCACCGGGTGAGAAAACACTCCAAGGACTTAAGAACTCGAGCAAACAATACCACAAAATTAAGAATTTTATTTATATGAACCACTTTTTGGCGTGAATATTATGCTTCATAAGGCACAAATACCCAACTTAATTAGAGAATTATATATATATATATATATATATATATATTATATATATATATATATATATTTATAAGGCATAAAAATCTTTATTTTTGAACCCTAAGTGTGTAAGTGTAAGTATGTATATTTTATTTTATCAGGTAAAAATCAAGAGTAAATTATTTTTTCAATTTTTTCTAACCCTAAAAATCAAATAAATAATCTTATTTTGACCAAGTATAAGAAATTTTAATTATAATTCTCTCATTCCTTAAATTGACTTAATTTCTTACAAAAAAATCATTTAAAATATTGTTTCTCTTTTCAAAAAGTTTTTTAAAAGCAAAAAAAAAAAGTTTAGATTTTTTTTATAAATTAAAAAAAACTCCTATGTTGTGTTAGAATCCTCCCACACACCTATATCATGCATTATCTTTAATGTATGAATGAATGGATATATGCATGAAAAGAAGAAAAGAAAAAGAAAAATATTATCTCAAGGTGATGGTTTCAGTGGTGATTGAATTAGGTCAAGCGTTTATACCCAATCAAGATAATATGGTAGTTCACGAAACTCATCTTTTATGATCTCTTTTTATTTACATATTTATCATCCCTAGTTGATTAGGATCATGCAAGTTCCTAACATGAAATCATCTCCTTTATATGATCAATCTTGGAATATCATCTCGGCCATTATGATCTATACCTTCGTCCAACAAAAGAATGTGATTCGAAGAAGTGATTGACTTGAGCTCAATAATAAAAGGTTCGGGAACCAATACTAACTTGAAAAAGTCAGGTTTGGGTTCTGGAGTTGATTTTAGTTCAAGAGTTGTATCCAAATCAAAGAAGTGAAATTCACATTCTTTCCCATCAATGGAATATGATTTTTCAAAATATGTGATTCAAATTCAAGGTTTATGGGTACAAAAATCAATGTTGGCTCAGGAAATGGGTCCAAATTGGATAAGGACACTGGAGTCAACATAGATTCAAAAATTGAAATTGAATAACAAAGTTGGGGATCGGGTAATATTCTTATTCAAGTTCAATTTTCTTGAAATAAAAACTTGCCAATCTATTCAAGGTTTGTGATTGGTAATGCTCAATATGTTGTGGTGGAATTAAATCTTGGTTAAAGTCTCCAAGACATCATGATTTTTGTTTCTATCAATATGCCTAAGGGAGTCGAGATTGGTCAAAAATTGGAAATAAAGAGTTTTCTCATTTCTAACACTAATTGTGTTGACTAAATGACCCATTTGTGCTTCTAACATATTGAAAGATTCATTTTGGGATTGAATATAATTATTTTAGGACAAAATCATGAATTCTATACTTTTTTCTAAGTCAGTAGGTTCTATATGGTTGTTATGGGACCGAAAAAATATAGTAAGGATCTTGAATTTGAAATTTTGATGGGCTTGTGAGTCCTTCATATTTTGAACTCGTCGCTCGGACTCATGCCAGACTATAAATTTTTTCGTTCAAGGCATGCATCCTCTTTTCAAAATCAGATTTTTTCTTTATTGGTTATTGTAGAAAATGTTGGCCCAAAGGCCCATCACTCTAGTTTCGATGATGATTAACTCATGTAGTTATAGTACTAATGATCTTATATTTATATAGTTTTAATATTTGATCAAGATATTAGTAGGTGTTTAGATTTAACAAAAGCTTCGAAGTCAAGTTTGAAGCTAACACGTGTTGATTCAAGAGCTCGTGCATCAAGATCGCATTAAGTACTCAAGAAGAGTCTAACTCATTGGATAAAGGTTTGGACCAAATCAAGAAGGAGAAGAAGATTTTTAAGAAGACTTGTGTCGTATTTGTAAGTGTTAAGATTTGTTTTTAGATAAAATATAAAGGATAGATTAGTTGTGGATTGCTCAATCTCATACACACGCACACACAAAAGATTTACATGTGTTTTCTTAAAATAGTTTTGATTTTAGAAAATACCGTTTTGGTTTTTAGTTTCAAAGTATACATTCTTATGTTTCATGATTAGATTCCATCAAAATAAGTTTATATGGCTTATATGTATTTTGGGTTTCATCCATACATATTGTTGGTTCAAATGTTTAGAAAAACTTAATTTGATATTTCTATATCATGTGTTTTAAGTTTTGTATTTATCAAAACTTGTTTTAGAGCTTATTATCAAAACATAGATATTTCATCTCATATGTATATTGGATCATATCCATACGCACCAAGTTTCAAAAGTGTTTAAGATATCTTGTTTTTATATTTGGAGAAGTTTTGAAAAAAACTGTTTTTTTAATTTGGAGATTGATTTTGAAAAATATAGATTTTTATTTAAGGCAAAATTTCTATATCACTAAAATAGTTCAAAATGTTTGTAACATGTGTTGATTTTTGATCAAACATGTTTGTACATCAAAGTATTTCAATGAACCTATTTTTGTAGACTTTATGTGATTTTATGAGAATTTATAAGGATTTATTTAATCAAGTTTTAAGTCCCAAAATATCAGCCAGATCTGCTGGCGGTCGACTAGACGTGCACAAAGGCTAGCCAAGTAGGCTGGTCGACCGGGCGGTCGACCAACTGAAACTACCCATGTCTCAGGTAGGGCCGGTCGACCGGGCGATCGATCGACAGGCTGTGCCCAATCGACCGGGCGGTCGACCGGAGGCACAATGGTCAGAAATATGACCGTCGGGCCGGTCGACCGGCGGTCGACTGGAAGGTCATTCTGGACCTTTCTTGGCTGCCAACGGCTAGTTTCTTGAGAGGTTATAAATAAGCCATCTCTTGGGCTGTTTTATACAAGATTTTGAGAGGGTTTCAAGACCACTGTTCTTCGAGGTTTCGTCTCTCAATCCCTAACCTTTAACACCAATTTGATAAGAGTCAAATTTTAATTAACTTTCCCTTCGGTTTGTCTCCTATTGAGTCCGAGATATCCCTAGGGCCAACGTCTACTCAATTTTAAGTTAGGCTGGGTTAGTAAGTGAGGACATGATTTTGGCTAAGAAAAGGTAATGACTTCCCCCACCTTATTTTGTTTATAGGACATGCTCTTAATTCGTTTTAATGCGCGTGCGCAAGTATATAGCAAAAATAACACCCAGCAATAACATACAAGTGTGTTCCTAAGTTATATACAATGCAGATGTACCATAACTCCAGCATTCTTCAACAGTCATTTAAATATAACGAATTAAACAAATGTCTAGAATACAATGTTTAAACATTTTTTAGCATTAACAAACAATCATATTACTGTTGAGGTAAGAACAGTTCACAGAATATGTTAAATAGGAAAATTATCAACTGAAATAACTAAATCCTTGAATTTAAAGCAACCTGTAAGAAACTACAGTAGTTCACCAGAGTTGTTGGCTCTGATGTTTTGCCTTCTTAGACAGAGGTACAGAGTAGCAAATATTTACTTCAGCTCCTAGTTTTCAACTAGTAGGCCCGGCACCCAAAAAAGATAGAGAAGAAAAAGTTAAACTATTTAAAGTAAATCAAAAAGAAGAAAACTTATTGTCCCTTCCGGCAACGGTGCAAAATTTTTGATCGAGCTAAACCTACACAGTAAAATACAGAGTTTAAGAATAATGCTAGATTCTAAATACTACCGTGTAGCCTAGGGCTAACGGGTCATGATCCACACTGAGGGACGGTGATAGAAGCGTTGTGTAAGTCCTCTTCCTAAGTTACTACACCGGTGAAAAATCTTCTTTGTTTTAAAAGAAAAGAAAATAAAATATTAAACTAAATTAGAAGAAAGGGAGAAGGTAAAAGAAGAAAATGATGTTGATGTTTTGATTACAAGGGGAACTAAGTTAAAAAGAAAGAAAATAAACGAGAGAAGAAAGAACATACCTTGAAGTAATTAAAAAAAGGCAGCGACCAATTAAGTTGAGTAATAATGAAGAGAAGTAGGATAGTTTCATTAGCTGTCACTATCAGTAAAACTATCTTTAAGAAGATTATATATAACGTCACTCTAAATATAATTCTTTCTCTCTTTTCTATCATGAAACTTTCCCTACTCCAAGTTATAAATTAAGCATGATTAAAAAGAAACCATAAAGAAAGCAGAAAAAAGTAAATAAAGCATTTAAAGTAAGTAAAAAAAAAAAGAAATAAATTGAAAATAATAGAAGAATCTTTATTGAGCTGTCACCATCAATTATAAGTACTCTGTTTTCTCTTTACAATTCTTTCTCTCAAATTGAAAACTACAATGAACAAAAAAGAATCCTAACTCTAAAACTCTCTGTGAAGTTCTCCCCTGGGGTCGTCCCCTCTCTGCCTTAGAGATATGCAGGTATTTATAGAAAAAATAGAAGGATAGGAAGCGTACGAAGATAGGGGAGCGTAAAATTTAAAAGCCAGGCCGCAGAAGCTCGGCGTTTACCATGTTTCTTCGACAAGATCCTAGCCATAGGGCCAGTGTCAGGAAGTTATTTGTCTATTCATTTATCCTCTATCCTTTTATCTTCATATATTTTTCAATATCTGCTTTAGATTTGACGATCAATCTCTTTATCCTCAGTGAAACCGATAGGGTCTTCAAACAATCTGTTTTTTTCTTTGAACTTTGATGATATTATCTTATCTGATATATCTAGTTTTAAGATAAGATGGTTTTTAGAATCTTTAAATTTGAATATATCCACTTTCTTTTGAATTTTTGGATTTAATTGAATAAATCTGTTAATCTCTCTTTTCTTTCTTAATTATTATGTACGCCACTGACCATGAAAATATATCGAATAGCAAAGTTCTATTATAAAATAAATGCAAAAAAATTGACACATGTGATATTAAATAGGCAATGTACGTTACAATCAGGGTTAAGCCCATAGTAGAGTTCATCGACAGTGGAAACCCAACTACTTGATCTGGAGCTGATTCTATGAAAAAATTTAATATGACAGCAACAAGCTAGATTGGTGATACTCATGTGGAGCATCGACCCGAATATATTTATATCACATACATAGTATTGTAACTATTGCCCCTTCTCTATGGTGATAATGCTCTTATAATACATGTAAGTAAGGCTGAGTTAAACTCTTAACAAGTCCAATGCATGAAGTGTGAGGGATATAAGGTCTAGTTGCAGTACCCTTGAAGGACTTACTTACGTGAGAGGAATTTGATGCCCGCGGTTGGGGGGCAAGGCTGACCCTTAAAAACTTCTTATGAATTAATTATTATGAATGACTTTTAACACTCAATCCGCTCGCTCAATAGATAGAGACTTATTATGTGTTTTTTCATCAATATCTGATTAAGAGGCTTAATTTAAGGCGTAGTCTATTATGTCTCTAGGTGGTGATAAAATTTACTAAGGGTGGAGTCAATACCGCAAGCTATTGATCCCGAAATTCACAATATGATGCTGCCCAAAATTTTCTCTTGTTTATGATTTATGATTTTGTATATTATATTACTTTCCTTTGTCTTTCTTGAAACTGAAGTTTTGGGGGGATTGTTGGATATGTATTTAGTTTTGGAGAGAAAAGTTTTTCTCTATTTGCCTTTAATATTTAGTTACACATTGGATACACCAAGAAAATTGAGTGATTTATATATTAACTCTTCATTGTCAATTGTTATGAATGTTAATCCATGGGCCACCTTTTCACACACACTCACACATGCCGAACTGAACTGGACTGAGTTCGGGTTCGGATGGCACACACCCACGACCTACGGACACGAATGCAGCTCTGTTCAAGAGATTTTTGGACCTGCTATATTTTGGATTTTTTTATTTTTTGAAACTGACTCCTAACCTCTAGGTGAAGTAACCCGACTCGGAATTATTCCTGTGCACTTGGAGACGCGGTGTGATTCCCGAGCACTTGGACTCGGAGTGGACGCCGAGCACTTGAAATCATCCCGAGTACTTGGACCCGAGGTGATCTCAGAACGACCCCGAGGACTTGATCTCAGAGTGAACCCTGAGTAATTTGCCTCGGAATGTTCCGAGCTCTGTCTCTCTCTCCTAAGTACTTCACAATTACTGTTTTCAGCCGGTAAAAGCGGATCTGCGAACATGCTGAGTTATTGCAAATTAATATTAATAAAGCTGAATGTGTGTTTGATTTATGCGGGGGCGGTTAGTAACAGGTAGTGCTTTGTGCCTATAAATAAAGCCTCTCTCTGTTCATTCTCAGCGGCACACAGAAAACTGAGATTTACAGCTACATTCTTCGTTATCTCATTGTCATATTTTTTTCAAGTTTTATTTCAATTTCCTGGACAACAATTCTCTATCTGAGAAAGAGGCTCACCTACTATCCTAGACCGAGTGCTGGTGATCCGAGAGATTCTTTTACCGATACTGGACAAAGCCGAGTCAACATCTGGACAAGGAGACATACTTTTGATCCTTTAAGGCAGCGACTACGCGGCTACATTCCCCAAACTAGATAATTCTATATTTATATTCTGTTTTAATTTTGTAACAACATGCTAGGAAATTTAATTTAATTTGTTTATCAAGCTAATTGATTTATATGTTTTAAAAAATAGCACACTTTCAACCAACACAGTAGTAACGCTCGACGACCTTGTTGATGATCTCAACATCATGACTCGTGAGCACTGAATCATCACAATACTTTCGCTCTGATATAGTCTTAACAAACTCAGACCAAGCCAGATCTAAGCCCGGCCCCGTCGACGGCGAGACTCAATGCCAATTCTCCCCCATTGACCTAGATTCGTCCAGTGCCTGCCTCCTAGTACAGAGTCGGACCACTCATTTTTCTCTCTTTTGATCCATCAATTATAGCTGACTTACCTGTGCACGTCCATTGTGTGTGTGTGTGTGTGTGTGTGTGAGTGTGAGATAATGCAAATATGTCACAAAGTTTGCAGAAGCAATTGGATTGCATTCAACTTTTGTCCTTATAAAATCTATAAAAAATACTTGGATAACAATGGTAATTAACGGGAATACTACTTAATTTGGAGCTTTCCCTCAAAAATAGAAGAATACTATTTGGAGCTTGTGAAGATGCAATATCTTAAGTGGGGTGTCAAAGGATGTAAGTTTGATCATGCATAATATGGTTTTAATTAATGATAAAAGAAATCAAAAAGTTAAAGATAATTGGCAACTACAAGCACTGAGATTGATACTTTGTGACTACCGCTAAAACTGATAAGTCACCTATTAGATTAATGATGTAGATTATGCTGTAGGAGAGCAAAGACGCAAATCAAACCTCAATAATGTCCCAGGCAGAAGCCTCGGTCGACCGCATGATCTGTCAGGCAATTCAGTCAAAGATCGTGTAGGATGTCGGTCGACCGACTAGTCGACCGAACCAAAGGAGAAAAACAAAAGTCAGACCCTGGTCAACCGTCCGGTCGACCAGCCAGAAGACAGTTTTTTGAACAGAGGGCTCAGCTCTCTAATCGGTCAACCGCCCAGTCGACCGGCATTGATGGAAAGACCCAGTGGTCGACCGCCCGATCGATCGCCACGCAAGAATCAACAATTTTGAACATGATTAGGATTTTGTATTCGGTTCCATTTGGATTCCTGTATTTTTTCTTCTTTATTTTGATTTTCTTTTTCTTTATTTTAAATTCATTTTCATAGATAGATTAAGACTAATTGTAAGCCTATAAAAAGCCTTTGTATTCTTAATTTTGGAATTAATAAACTTGAGTTTTACTCTCTAAATTGCTCATGGATTTAAGTTGTTCTCTTTGACTCGTGAATTCAGATCGCTTGCTCATGGATTCGAGTAATTATTCCTACCTGAAGGCTTTTTCAGGTTCGTCAGTGCTAGTACGAGATTTAGCCAGCGTCGTTCACTTTCCACTCCGCGTCAATTTGTATAGAGTTTCGACAACGTTCTGATGATGACTGGGGATGACGTCGAACAACCAAGCCTCTCCACCAAGAGTAGGCATTGTTGAAGGATATATCACCAGCATCAAATCATCCTTGGACCATATGGCCCAAGCAATCAAAAGGATATCTCTCAAGATAGAAGATCACAGTCTTGCCGATGGTACATACCAAAGAAGACATGAGCGTTCATCAATCAATCTTCCTCCACCACCTCCACCTTCAATAGGTAATCCTCATCCACAACCTCCGTCACAATAATTTTTCCTCCAATGACCACCCCCACGACAACAACCATGACAACCATCACCACTACCAAGACATCTTCTATGGAATCTTCCTTACGAAGATCTCTTTGATGAGGAGAAACTTATCAACACCTTCTATCAAGAAGACAACTTCAAAGACGAAGCTTATAATGGAAGGATGGCTTACAAGCGAAGCCTAAGTGGATGACCAATCCTAATCCCAATAGGGGAGGAGGATTCTCTTTTTCTAACCCTGATAGGAGAAGAGGAGACCCAAGTTCTAATAAGTATAGGATGAAGATAGAGATTCCTTCTGTACGCGTCGGACAAATCACAATTGCAAAATTCTTTTACTTGAATAGAAGATTACAACGGATACAATCCGATGACAAAAGAGAGGGAATCTCTTGATTGATTCTCCTCTTTATTTAAAGCTGGGTTCTTCACGTGGCGGTGGAGAGTGAGTCTTGTTCCCCGTTGACCGGCCGAACGTCACGTTTCTCTCATGGATCCTCTCTTTGGATCTACTGGTGGAGTAGCACAGCTCCTATCAGTAATGGAATCTCAAAGAGATTTAAAGAACTTGAACTTATCAAGTTAAAAAAAAAGAGTTGAACTCTTCTCAGGCTACAAGAGATTCGAGGCCAAACTCTGCTGAGGTGGTTCTCCTCCTCTGCCCATGACTTCTTGGATTCCTTCATCAGGACTCTCTTCCTCAGCCCTTTTAGAAGAGGTCCCCCTCCATGGGAGAGGTCTCCTCTTTTTTTTTTTTTCTTTTCCAGGTCCCCCTTCTCTAGCTATTCATAGCTATTTATAGAGAAATTGGGGTGTAACCAACCCCTTAAATCTCTCCATAATGGGAGGGGTGTAACCAACTCCTTAAATCTCTCCATAATGGGAAGTTATTTCCCATTATGTGGAGAGAAAATTGGAGTGTAACTGCCCCCTTAAAACTCTCTATTAATGGGGATGAATCTCTCCTTTAAGGGGGAGAACGTGCGAGTGACTGATGCAGTCATGACTGGCAGTTACAGCAAAAACGTGGTCTCACGTTGAACGCGAATCTCACTCTGATGTTAAGACGCAGAGCTCACAACCTTGCGTCTGTATTGGAACGCGAAGCTGCTCAGGCTTGCGTTTGAGTTGAAATGCAGAGCCGACTGAGGTCCGTGTCTGAGAAAGGACGCGAGGTCCGCGTCGGGCGATCTTCGCGTCTGGCAAAGGACGCGAGGTCTGCGTCGGGCGATCTCCGCGTCTGACAAATCGCATCTGAGAAAGGATGCGGGTCCGCGTCAGACGATCTCCGCGTCTGAGAAAGGATGCGAGGTCCGCGTCGGGCGATCTCTGCGTCTGAGAAAGAACGCGAGGTCCGCGTCGGGTGATCTCCGCATCTGGAAAAGGACACAAGGTCCGCGTCTGCGATCTCCGCGTCTGGCAAAGGACGCGATGTCCGCGTCGGGCGATCTCCGCGTCTGAGAAAGGACGCGAGGTCCGCGTCTGGCGATCTCCGCGTCTGGCAAAGGACGCGAGGTCCGCATAGGGCGATCTTCGCGTCTGGCAAAGGACGTGAGGTCCGCGTCGGGCGATCTTCGCGTCTGGGAGGTTCACGTCTGAGGCTTTAATTCAGTAATTTTTTAAAAGCCTACAGAACCCCCTCCAAAGTTTTCGATATTCTGCGGTTGACTGGAACGGATTTCGAAATACTTTGGACTTTGATTGGATCTAGGCTTCCAGTAATCGGACTAGAATTCTTCTGAGAGGCAGTCTCGAGCTTGATCTTATCTGAATTCTGGTCTTCGTGAGTGTACTATTGAACTACTTGAAGCCTCCAAGAAAGATCGTTATAATTTGATTGTCGGTGTATTGTTGAACCAGTGGAGTTGTCAATTGCCTTTGTTAGTGTATTGTTGAACTGATTATAGTAGCAGAGGCATACTCTCAGCTCTCACAGATGCGGTTTTTTACTTACTACTGAGATGCGACTCTTAAGTTCGTTGAGACGCGGCTCTGTGCTTGAGATGTGAAGATCACGCTCAAAGCTTCTTTGAAAGGGTTTTAATTGTCAGAGGTGTGATATTTAACTTAGCAAATTAAATAACTCTATCGGGAGAATTTGAGAAGGTTACTGTCAGAGGTGTGATGTTAAGTTGACAGTGAGATCTGGACTTGTGTTTTGAACAAGTTTTGTGGACTTGTTATTCTATTGATAAGAATAACAAGTGGAGTTTGATCCGCTAGGGATTTATGCCAGAGTCTATCGTCAGAGGTTTAGTGTTAACATGACTAAAACTTTGCTGGGAATAAAAGTTTGTTGTTAGACGTGTGATATTTACATAACAATGATTGATTTTGCGATCTACGCAATTTAAGTGGACCTGTCATTCTATTGAAAATAACGACAAGTGAGATTGGATTTGTTGAAGATCCATGAAGATTTTTACCGTCAGAGGTGTAATGTTAACGTGACGGGTTTGAGTTTGCAATATGAGCAAATTGAATTGTCAGAGGTGTGATATTAACTTGACAAAGATGTGTGCTAGAGGAGTGATATTAACTTAGCAGTACAAAAGTCTCATTTTCACGGAGAAAATTGAGAGAAGATCATTGTCATAGGTGTAATATTAATTTAATAATAAAACACATGCTAGAGGTGTGATGTTTAACTTAGCACTGAAAGATCTCGTTTTCACGGAGAAAATCGAGGAGATCACTGTCATAGATGTAATGTTAACTTAACAGCGATTGATTTTGCGATATGAGCAACTTTGGTCAGAAGTGTAGTATTAACTTGACCGAGAGATTCTGCGATTTGCACAGTTTGGTGGACTCGTCATCCTATTGAAGAGGACTGACAAGTTGAAATTTTGGTCAGAGATGTGATGTTAACTTGACCGGAATTTGTCTTGCGATTGGAGCAAATTTGGTCAGAGGTGTGATGTTAACTTGACCGGAATTTATCTTGCGATTAGAGCAAATTTGGTCAAAGGTGTGATGTTAACTTGATCGGGATTTGTCTTGCGATTGGAGCAAATTTGATCAGAGGTGTGATGTTAACTTGACCGGGATTTGTCTACTATTAGAGGTGTGATTTTGAACATAACAGTATTTTGAGTGGACTTATCATTCTATTGAGGAGAATTGACAAGTTGAAGTTTTACCCCTGGGATACATCAAAGTCTTACTGTCAGAGGAGTGATGTTAACATAACAGGTTCGATTTGTAATTTATTCCGCTGGAAAAATTGAGGGAAATCACTGTTAGAGGTTTAATGTTAACTTAACAGTGAATATGCCAGAGGTATAATGTTAACTTGGCATGTTTGATCTGTGATTATTTCACAGGGAAAATAGTCACAGGCTTTTTGTGGTCCTACCATTCCATGAATGGGAATTGGTAAGGAATTTTGGAGTGATATTAACTTAACGGATCAGATTGAATCTTGTCAGAGGTGTGATATTAACTTGATAAGAATGTGAGCTAGAGGTGTACTATTAACTTAGCTCTATAAGAACTTCAGTTTCATTGGGGAGACTGAAGATATCACTGTCATAGGTGGTGTTAAACTTGACAGTGGAGGTAATGCTAGAGGTGTGATGTTAAACTTAGCATTGGTCATCTCAACTCCGATACGGAAGTTCAAGGGAAAATCATTGTCATAGGTGTATTGTTGAACTTAACAATGAATTGGATGCTGGAGATGTGGTGTTAAACTTAGCATCGCTCATCTCAGCTTCGATATGGAAGCCTGAGGAAAAGTGACTGTCCAAGGTTTAATATTGAACTTGGCAGCAACTTAATCACTATTAGAGGTGTAGTATTAATATAACAGTAGTTTGTCAGAGGTGTAATGTTAACATGACAGTAGTTGGTTTGCGATATGAGCAATTCTGAGGACTTGTCATTCTATTGATGAGAATTGACAAGTGGAGTTTGAAATGTCAGAGGTGTAGTATTAACTTGACCATTTGGTTGATTTGTGACTTCATGTAGAGGAGCGACAAGTGAAGCTAGTATTCGCTGGGGAGTATTGAAACTTTCCATTGTTAGAGGTTTGATATTAAACTTAACAATGATTGTATTTGTGGACCTACCACTCTATGGAAGAGAATTGGTAGGGGATTTTGGTGAAAAATAAAATGAACTGTCAGAGGTTTAATATTAACGTGACAATCATTGATTTTCCAGAGGTGTATAAAATTCGCTGTTAGAAGTGTAGTATCAATATAACAGCGAGGATTTTTAATGAGTTTCATTGTCAGAGGTTTAATATTAACTTGACAGAATCTACTGTGGATTGAAAAATCTGGCTTGTCAGAGGTTTATTGTTAACATGACAAATCCCAGTTCATTTCATTAGGGAGATGAATACAAGTATTTTTGTGACCCTACCATTCTGTGGATGAGAATTGGTAGGAGATTTTGGAGGAGAGGATGGGACCAAGTCCCTCAAGGTTTTTAGCAAACCTTCTACTCAGACTCGTGTTTCCACGTCAGAGAAAGGACATGAGGTCCGCGTCTAGTGACTTTCACGTTTGACTGAGAAAAGACGCGAGGTTCGCGTTTGGCGACCTCCGCGTCAGATATTGGAACGCGAGGTTCGCATCTGGCTTCCTCCGCGTTTGACTGAGAAAGGACGCGAGGTCTGCGTCTGGCAACCTCCGCGTCTGACATTGGAACGCGAGGTCTGCGTCTCTTGGGAGAGTTTGAGTTTGAACCCTTACGGCTAAAAACTGACAGCTCAGTCATCTGAAAGTTGCAGTGACAATCAAAGAACACCGCCGAGATGAACTGCTCGCACCCATGGGATGAGAGCTTCTCAGTTCATATTTGAATATGGCCTCTTGGGGCTGAACGCGAACCTCGAGTTTCTGAAGTGAAATGCGATGATCTCATTCTGGCACAGCCTCCTGCTAAACGCGTGTCTTGCGCTTTTGAGTAGAAACGCGAAGGTCATCCTTTAACACTGTCAGTGACTCTCGCATTTTAATAATGAAATGCTAAGGTCATGTCCTGGCGCGGCCTTAGGTTGAGCGTGGGTCACGCGTTCTCGCGTTTTGGCACAACTTGAGGCTGGACGCGAACTTCACGTTTTGGCACTGAAACACGCAGCTCGTGAACGCGAGCATCGCGTTTTGTTGCAGAAATGCGGGGCAGAAAACGAACTTCGCATTTAGCGAAACGCGGAGGTGAAAGCGAGCTCTGTTTGCTGATGGTGAACTTGACGTCTTTGCCGACGATCAGCTATCCGTTTGGCTCGTAGGATTTGATGCGAACCCCCTGCAAATTGAGTTTGCTTAGCCTTGGGAGGAGTTTTGCGGCGAGATTTGCCTTCATCATCATTGGCCTCGTGGGTCTCGTAAGAGACATTGATGCGGGCCATATATGCTATTGCAACCACTCCTGTTTGCTGACGATGAGTGCAACGCCTTCGCCGTCTCTCGGCATTCCGATTGAGTCGCCGAGGTTGTTGAGAAACCCCGGCATCCAGAACCGAAAGTGCCTTGATAAAAGGATGGAAGAGAGATTGGTCTCTATTGCCATCTTAATCGTGGGTCATGGCGCGGGTCTCTGAAAAGACGTTGAGGCTGACCATGTTATCTCCACGGGAGACTCCCGAAGCTTTGAGGGAGTTCAACTTCTCTTAGTCAATTCGATTACAAGCGATGCGACTGTGAATTCAAGCATCTTGACGTCAGCTTGCACCACCACTTTCTCGTTGATTGAGAAAGATCATTGTCCCCAGCGGAGTCGCCATCTTTTGTACGCGTCGAACAAATCATAATTGCAAAATTCTTTTACTTGAATAGAAGATTACAACGGATATAATCCGATGACAAAAGAGAGGGAATCTCTTGATTGATTCTCCTCTTTATTTAAAGCTGGGTTCTTCACGTGACGGTGGAGAGTGAGTCTTGTTCCCCGTTGACCGGCCGAACGTCACGTTTCTCTTGTGGATCCTCTCTTTGGATCTACCGGTGGAGTAGCACAGCTCCTATCAGTAATGGAATCTCAAAGAGATTTAAAGAACTTGAACTTAGCAAGTTAAAAAAAAAAGAGTTGAACTCTTCTCAGGCTACAAGAGGTTCGAGGCCAAACTCTACTGAGGTGGCTCTCCTCCTCTGCCCATGACTTCTTGGATTCCTTCATCAGGACTCTCTTCCTCAAACCTTTTAGAAGAGGTCCCCCTCCATGGGATAGGTCTCCTCTTTTTTTTCCCCTTTTCCAGGCCCTCCTTATCTAGCTATTCATAGCTATTTATAGAGAAATTGGGGTGTAACCAACCCCTTAAATATCTCCATAATGGGAGGGGTGTAACCAACTCCTTAAATCTCTCCATAATGGGAAGTTATTTCTCATTATGTGGAGAGAAAATTGGAGTGTAACTGCCCCCTTAAAACTCGCCATTAATGGGGATGAATCTCTCCTTTAATGGGGAGAACGTGCGAGTGACTGATGCGGTCATGACTGGCAGTTACAGCAAAAACGTGGTCTCGCGTTGAATGCGAATCTCACTCTGATGTTAAGACGCGGAGCTTACAACCTTGCGTCTGTATTGGAACGCGGAGCTGCTCAGGCATGCGTTTGAGTTGAAATGCGGAGCCGACTGAGGTCCGTGTCTGAGAAAGGACGCGAGGTCCGCATCAGGCGATCTCTGCGTCTGGCAAAGGACGCGAGGTCCGCGTCTGGCAATCTCCGCGTCTGGCGATCTCCGCGTCTGAGAAAGGATGCGAGGTCCGCATCGGGCGATCTCCGCGTCTGAGAAAGGACGCGAGGTCCGCGTCGGGCGATCTTCGCGTCTGGAAAAGGACACGAGGTCCGCGTCTGGCGATCTCCACGCCTGGCAAAGGACGCGAGGTCCGCGTCGGGCGATCTCCGCGTCTGAGAAAGGACGCGAGGTCCACGTCGGGCGATCTCCGCGTCTGGCAAAGGACGCGAGGTCCGCGTCGGGCGATCTTCGCGTCTGGGAGGTTCACGTCTGAGGCTTTGTATTCAGTAATTTTTTGATAGCCTACACCTTCCTTCAGTGAGAACCTTGATATAAAATCTTTCTTAGATTGAAGTCTACAAAATAGTGAAGTTCTTTGACATGGCTTATGTCCTCGAGGAAAAGCATGTCAAGTTCATGGCGTACAAGCTCAAGGGAGGAGGAGTCGCATAGTAGGACCAACTACAAGTCACACGAAGGCGCCAAGGTAAGCCACCCGTGATGGCTTAGAGGCGCACAAAATAACTCTTACAAGATAGGTTCCTTATATCCGATTATCAAGAGATCCTCCACAATCAAATTGAGCAATGCAGGCAAAGTACGAGGACTGTGGTAGATACACAAAGAAATTCTTTCTCCTTTCATTGCGGTGTGACTTATCTATGACGGAAGAGCAGCAGAATGTAAAGTACATCAACGGGTTAAAATACCCCATCCAAGAACCTGTGGCCCTCTACGATGTGTTCTCTATAGATGAATCCCTTAATAAGACCATGAAGATAGAGAGGTTACAAAGCAGAGCTCCACCTTCCAGGCTCCCATTGTCAACCAAAGAGCCAGTAGAACGTGATGGAGTTCAGTCGAGCTCCACGGCGGCTGGTCAACCACTATCATAACCGGATGACCAAAGCCTCTGCATTGACACCAACAACAAATCCTGCGATCCCAAAAGGCAAAGAAAATTACTACACCAAGCCTGGGATCGGCAAGTGTTACAGGTATGGCGAGCCTGGACACAAATCCAATGAGTGTCCAAAGAAAAGACAAATCAACATGGCAGATTCTGAGGAAGAAGATGAAGTACAAATCAAGACCAGAAGACTTTGATTTCATCGAAGAACATGGAGATTTCATCGCTTGTATTATGCAGAAGGTGTTTTGCAATCAAAAGATCCCCAACACCACACAACAACATCAAATCTTCTACTCAAGATGTTTGGTTAAGGATAATGTATGCAATCTTATCATCGACAATGAAAGTTGTGAGAGCATCATGTCTAAGGTGCTCGTCGATCACTTAAGCTAGAGAAAAAGCAGCATCATCATCCCTACGACATTGGGTGGATTAAAAAGGCCCATGCATCAAGCTGACAGATCTATGTTAAGTTCTTATTTTTATTGAAAAGTTCTATCAAGATTCTATTACATGTGATGTTATCGATATGGATAAGTGTCATATTCTTTTGGAAAGACTGTAGCAACATGACATTGATGTTACCCACAAAGAAAGAGAGAACATATATGTGTTCATTTGGAAGGGCAAGAGAATTTCCACGAGACCAATTCCACCAACTCCATGTTCTACGGAAAAAAGGTGGCTTCACTTGTATCCCTATGCAATCAGGTTGATAGGAACTCGAGGACGAATACCTTTAAAGAGGGAGGGACTGACGTAGGAGAGCAAAGACGCAAATCAAGGCTCAATAATAGCCCAGGCATAAGCCCCGGTCGACCGGGCAATTCAGTTAAAGATCAGCGGACAAACAGATAAGCGCGTGTAGGATGTCGGTCGACCGACCCAAAGGAGAAAAGCAAAATCTAGTCTCCCAGTCGACGGCCCGATCGATCGGCCAGAAGACGGTTTTTGAATAGAGAGCTTAGCTCTCTAATCGGTCGACCACCCAGTCGACCGGCATTGATGGAAAGACCCAGCGGTCGATAGCCCGATCGATCGCCACATGAGAATCAGTAATTCTAAGCCTGGCTTGGATTGTATTCGGGTCTGATTTGGACTCCGATTGATTTTTCTCTTTCTTTATTTTGATTTTTTTCTTTATTTTAAACTTAGTTTTCATAGATAGATTAAGACTAATTGTAAGCCTATAAATAGGTCTTTGTATTCTCTATTTTGGCATTGAATTTTATTAATAAACTTGAGTTTTACTCTCTAAATTGCTCGTGGATTCGAGTTGTTTTCTTTGGCTCGTGGATTCGGATCGCTTCCTCGTGGATTCGAATAATTATCCTTATCTGAAGGCTTTTTCAGGGTTCATCAATGCTAGTACGAGATCTAGCCAGTATCGTTCGCTTCCCACTCCGCGTCAGATTACTACTTGATATGTTTGATTTGATTCCTTTCCTATAATCAGTGCTAATTACATCAATGTTTTATCTGCCTGAGTATCTATTAGCCTAAGCAAATTTAATGGTTAAGGGTTTCTAGAGTTGGTTTCAACTTGATGTCCGACTTTTGCTTTATGTAACTCTCTCTCTCTCTCTCTCTCTCTCTCTCTCTCAAGCAAGGTTCAAGTTTGGTTCACACAATGTGACCAGACCCGCCCACATGAATCATATTTAACATATACAAGCATATATTCGAAGAATTAATCCTTAGTTCATTTTCGATCATACAAAATCGACTCCTTATCCACAATCCATGACTTTTGTGAACTCTAAACAAAAGATGTCAAGTGCAAGTACTATCGTTCATTGAATAAAGCTTTTACCATTAGTACTAATTGGTTCTCCAAGGATTAAGGAGACAACATCTTCAATCAACCTACGATAATTTATGAGTGTCTAGCTGGTTCTTTGTGCTACCGTAGTGCCCAACAAGGACTCGTTTCAAAGATCAAGATATTTAAGAAGCATCGAATCATGTTTGTGGGCCATAGGCCCCTCGAATCATATCCAATGTCAGACTATGGCGAACAATTCAGTCAATCACCGAAATGGATTTACTTTTTCATTGTTACCGAAGATGATCACCATGAACATTTTGCGTATGCTCGGCATGTTTGGTTAAGGGTGGAAGTAAGGAAGTGAAGAAGTGATGAAGTGATAATAGTTCCCTTTGGAACTTGGGAATTGATTAGTAAGTTTTTCGGTGTTTGGATGTTGTTGGGATGTGTGATTTGGAAAATGTTTTGTCTTTTCTAGTGTTTGGATGGTTATGTGAAAGTGGAAATGGAAAAGTTGACCACAAAGTTGACCGCAAAATATTATTAAAATAAAAATTAATTAAGAAAAATAAAAAATAGACTGTAATTAGAATGCAAGTGAGATTTACATAAGCAAAAAATTAACTGTTTTGTACTACAACTTATTAAAATGAGATTTACATGACCACAAAATTAACTGTAGCACTCTGGAAATGAGGAAATTGTTGTGTAAAAGAGAAAGAGAAAAGTAAAAGGGGTTTTCTTATTTTCTTTTTCGATATTTGGATAGATAGAGAAGTGAGCAATTATACTTCCCCACTTCCTTACTTCCGCTCACTTCCTTGCAACCAAACACCCCCTCTTAATGGATCCCCACTATACCACATGAATGACCGTCTGCTCCTTTTTAATTAGACGTGCGGATCCAAATTCCTTTTCCTGATCTAAAACTTTACCCGATCCAACTTCATAGGTTGGCCTCCACTTCACCGAATCATCAGGCCCATTTGGCAAATTGGACAAGTTGCTCAAATCACTGGGTACAAAATTTGGCCCAGTTGGCCCACATGGAAGGAGAAAAAGATTCATGAAATGCCTAAAGGCGATTGAGGGGACTTTGTCGGTCAAGTGAGTCATAAATTCACTCATTTTATCCAATTGTGTGGGACCCAGCGTTTAGCGAGTTGGACGTAGGATCACAAGGATGATGAGTCTTGTATGTGGTATGTCCACTAACAGAGTTTGGTAGCAGTGGCCTTTACCATGCACAGGTCCTCACCTTTTTCCTTTTTCTTTTTTCTTTTTTCTTTTCTTTTATATTACTCAGGGAAACTGTATGCATTATTGCGTTCAGAATCTCGTCGCCATTGAATCGCATCTGCTAACAAACCTAGCAGTTGAGAAGGAGAAGGCTCCAACCATGGCAACACTGCAGTTAACCTTTCCCTTGACAGCTTGTGAAGCTGCCCACCTTTTCATGGTGCCATGCACCAGAACTGAGCACGAGGGAATGATAATATTCAGTGAACCAACAAATCTTCGTTGTGATCAAGTGAAGAATTATGGTCGGGAAAAGCTGTGTGAGGAATATGTGAGGCATACATAGAGCTTGGATCACGCTGTTTGAACTGTGCTTTTGGATTATGAAAGTGGGGTGATGGGCATTTATCTGACATATAGGAATATGTTGGGGTTGAGTAATCAAAGGAAAGCCTGATTTTTCTCTAATGTTCATTTTAGCTTATTTATTTAGTCTCACATGGGATAAAAAAGAAAAGTGAGTTTTATGGCAATCATTTCCCATCTTATATTTTATGAATTACATGTTATGATACGTGGTTACCACGCACGCCGTGGCACGTGCGCGAGCGAGCTTGTGTTATTTTTTATTTCTTTTTTTTTTTTCCATTTTCGTTTTGAGTGAGTCACTTTGATCAATTCAATTTGACTGATTCTTCTTGACGGAGTCTCACGAGATCCGCACGTCGGGTAAGAATATCTCAACAAGTTGATCGCGTACCCGTGATTCTCTCTTACTGTTAGAACTGTCGGGGGCTCTGAAGGATATAAATAAACAACAATTATTCTCTCCTCCCTCTCTAGCTTCTCTCTGGCACACATTCTGCGGCCGCTGAAGTTATTATGTCTCCTAAAATTTTGTACTGTTTTTATCGATTTCTTGGGCGACAGTTCCTTATCTGAGTAGAGACTCAGACTCACGCTCAAGTTGATTGCGCGTACCCTCCAATGGGCTTTTACCGCTAATCGATGGTTATTGCTTCAATGCCGGAGAGGTAGGGCAGGTCTTTATCTTTTAGGGTCGTGATTAGCACAACTGCTCCCTCACATGCAGATTTATTTTCTCATATTTATTTATTTATTTATATTGATTTTAGTATAATCGTTACATGTTTATGTATTAAATATAATATACTTAAATTCTAAAACATACATAATAAGAACAACAGTCTATATATTATCCTCCTTGAGTCTATTTTCAGTTCAAAAGGTAGGCTTACCAGTTACCACAAAAGGATTGTTTCTTAATATTTCTTCAAACATAAAATATTAGGAGCTACCTGGTTATATGGTCACTTATGAGTTGAGTCTTCGAAGGAACCAAAAGTGTAACATGGTAATAGAAAAGTACCAATTTGAGTTTCAATTCTAGAAACCAAAGACTTTTTCTTCTCGAAGTATAAAACAGTTTTCGCATAATAAAGAAGTGTCATCAGAGTTTGTTTTAATAAGATCTCGCAACAGTTGTCCTAGAGTAGCTGATAATCACATATTTAGTACCAGTATCAGCTAGATAAATAGCTTGTTGAATTACGCGCAGGGAGCGCAAGAGAAGCCCCAAAAGCTTTCGAGGCCAAAGGCCACTCGCGAAAATCATGAAGCATCACCGTAGTTGGTCAGCTAAGGGGCTGTTTGTTTGGGCATAAAAGTCATAAAAAACTATAATTCGCAAATAACTTACAACTCAATTACAAATACGGTGTTTTGTTCGACCGTAATTCATAAAAGACTTGTGCAACTCAACTACCACTCACTTGCAGCCCAATTACCACCCACTTATAGCACACTTACAGTTAATTGTTTGGTCATGCAAATTTGTATTATTTTTTATATTAATATTAAATTTTTTTTAATATTTAACATTTTTAGTATTTATTTGCAATATTAAAAATTTTTAAATCATCAAATAGTTAATTTTGTGATCTACTTTTCCTAGGAAGATAGAGGAAGTCGACACGAGGAAGCCAAGGCAAAGAAGAAACAGCAGCAGTAGACACCGGTCGACCGGGCGGTCGACCGTGTGCACCAATATGCACAGGCCACGTGGTCACCGCCCGGTCGACCGCAGAAGGTGCCGGTCGACCTCCTGGTCAACCGACTGATATGGCCTAACTCTCGGTTGGGCACGGTCGACCGGTACGGTCGACCGGGACTTGGGTCGGTCGACCGGGAGGTCAACCAACAGACGGATTTGGCTGAATTCGGAAAGTGTTCTGAATTGGAAACGAGTCCAATAAGGAATCTGATTCTTCTAGGGTTCCTTGGGTATAAATAGATAAAAGAATCATCTTCATATGTCAGGTTTGTAATTGTATTGATTATCGAATCAATAAAGAAATCTCTCTTCCTTACCCCGAGGACGTAGGCAAATTTGTCGAACCTCGTTAATTCTTGTGTTTGGTTTTCTTCCATTGTTGTATTGTTCTTGTTGCTGGTAGTCTTCTCTATTGCATCTGTGACTTAAGGGTTCCTCAAGAAATTGTTGATCTGCGCACAACAATTGGTATCAGAGCATCCCAGGTTCTTTGTGGGATCATCTGGTGATTCTAAGGGCATCAGCTGCTGATTGGCGGAGATCGTGTGTCGATCTCGGATCCGCGTTGGAACTGTTTGTGGGATCGTGCGTCGATCTCAAAAACAGCATGTGAAGTGCTCAAGGAATCAATTCGAGGGATTAGATTTGTTCAGAAACTCTTCTAGGGTTTCGCGAGGAGGTAAAGATTTCATCTTTATCAAATTTGTTTTATCTAACTCCGTTTATTTCCGCATTACATTGAGGATCTAATCAAGGAGATGGCTGGAGAAGGTACATCGATGGAGAAATCCCTGAATCATCATCCGCTGAGGATTGATGTGGTGAAATTCAATGGAAAGAACAATTTTGATATGTGGAGATGCGAGATGATGGATGCACTGACGGCATCAAATCTCGAAGACACTCTACGATTGGAGAAGAAGCGAAACACAACCACTGAAGAAGATTGAGATAAGATGAACCGATCAGCGTGCGGCTTAATCAGGTCTTGTCTAACACAAGACATCAAGTACCATGTGTTGCACGAAACATCTGCGAAGCAGTTATGAGAGATCCTAGAGAGAAAGTATCAGACTAAAAGCATTGAATCCAGACTGCAGCTGAAGAGCAAGATTTATGGTTTTCAAATGAAAAAAGGATGCTCCATAAATGAACACTTAAATCACTGCACGAAGCTTCTTACAGATTTAGTTAATGTGGATGTGGAGGTCAATGAAGAAGATAAAGCGGTAATTCTCTTGAACTCTCTTCCTGCGGAGGATTATGAGAGTTTTACTTTGACATTGATGAATGGTAGAAAATCCCTTAACTTTCATGAAGTGTTGGCTGCTCTTGTTAACTATGAGACGAGGAGGCAAGATAGACAGTCCTCTCAAGCAAGCACATCAGCAGAGGCATCGACAGTAAGAGGCAGAGGTTCATACAGGAAGGGCAAAGGTAATCGTGGGAGATCGAAGTCCAGGCCAGGTTTTAGAGATCTGAAGAAGAACCAGTGTGCCTTCTGCAAAGAATTAGGGCATTGAAAAGTTGACTGTCCAAAGGCCAAAGGGAAGAAGGAGTCAAAGACTAATGCAAACCTTACAAAGGTGGTCAATACTCAAATCAGTACCTCGCAGGCAGGTGGATCAGACTCGGACTCATCGGTATTCTCGTTCTCTGTCACTACTCCTATCATTGGCTACTCAGGAGATAATGAGTGGATATTGGATACTGGTGCTACATACCATGTGTGCCCGAATAGGGATTGGTTTTCTTGCTTTGAAAAGCTAGAGAGATGTTCACTTGTTATGGGCGACGATCATCCATGTACCATGGAAGGTGTAGGAGCAATCCAGCTCAAGATGTTTGATGGGATGATATGAGAACTGAAGGAAGTGAGGTATGTACCTCAACTGAAGAGAAATCTTATCTCTGTTGGAGCTTTGGAGACATTGGGTCTTGTGGTATCAATAAAGGATGGAGTCCTCAAGATGACCAAAGGCTCGATAGTGGTACTGAAGGCCGTTCGCCAGAACAATCTTTACTACTTGGAGGGTAGTACTATTATAAGGTAAGTGGCTACTTCTACTGATTCAGATGAAGACTCAAATAGGCTATGGCATATGAGGCTGGGACACACAGATAAAAAGCAGCTCTTACAAGACAAGGATTATTAAAAGGTGCCGGAACCTACAAGCTGGAATTTTGTGAACATTGCGTCATCAGAAAGAAGATCAAGGTGAATTTGGGTACATCAACTCATTGCGTCAAGGGAATTCTGGATTATATTCATACTGATGTTTGGGGACCTACCAAGACTGCATTAATTGGAGGTAACTACTACTTTGTGACTTTCATTGATGATTATTCTAAGCGATGTTGGGTATATACCATGAAGCACAAAGGGGAAGTCCTAGAATTATTTGTAGAGTAGAAAAGAAAATTAGGGAGAAGTACAGGAAGAAAAATCAAGGTCCTCCGTTCAGATAATAGGGGAATATAGGTCAGATCCTTTCCTTCAGCTATATCGGGATGAGAGCATAGAAAGGCACTTCACAGTGAGAAAAACACCGCAACAGAACGGGGTAGCAAAAAGGATGAACAAGAATTTACTAGAGAAGATTCGTTGTATGTTATCTAATGCCAGTATATCGAAGAATTTCTGGGCTGAGGCTTTGGCATACGCTTGCTATCTTGTTAATAGGTTACCTTCGTGTAACGCCCCGCACTCAAGGATACGGAGACGTTATGGCGACGTACATACGCAAGGTGAAAACACTCTCACGCGTACGTTAAGCCTCAGTACAGGAAATCACCTCTAGAGTTATAAGGGTTCCAGCCGAAAATAAGTACAAGAATGCCTGCAGAAAGAGGTGAGTGATCATAACAGATAGGAATACAGTAATAAATGAGCTAACAGAAACAAATCACAAAGATACCTATGAATGGTCTCGATGAGAAATCTCCTATGTGAAACCAATGGACTATCTGTCACTACGAGAACTCGAGTCTCCAACCTGAGCAAGCAAACCCAGGGTCATCAGAAAGCGACCTAGTGAGTGGTAAAATGAAGGAGGCAGTAATAGATACAATAGTAGTACAAGCACGATAATAATATATAATACAAGATGTGATAATAGTGATACTATATAATACGCATATACGAAGCAGTAGAAATATATAAACATGTTATCTTTTAATACCATCACTACCTAGCCGGTTATCATCAGGTCATGTCTATAGTCGTGTCCAGTTTATATCACTGGTGACGTGATAGAAGTGAACATGCTAGTGGTGATGTGATAGCAGTGAACATGCAGATGGGCGTATGCTATCTAACCAGTATACGGTGTGGTGTATAGACAGTAATGATGTCTGCAAGGTATACAGAAAATAGACTATATGCACATATGCATGAATAGTATGCCACCACAAAAAATGTAACATGTACCAAGTAAAGTAGCAAAGAATACATGTCACATGATAGCAGATAAATAATCAAGAACAGTGACAAATACAACTAAACAATAGGGGACATGTATCAGGTAAGGAACAGTAACAAGTAGTAAACATGTATCAGGCAAGTCATGTTATTTATACAATAGTAGCAATCAGTACCACCTGGTATTTTAATCAATCTCTTCCAATGTCCCATACCACTGGCAGTTCATACTGGAGCCCGCACTCCAGTCGAACCCATCTGGACTGGCCTACGGGTACCATTATCCAAACGAGAGAGTGACCAAATAACAAGTGTTCCTGACGTCACTATTGTGTATACTGTTTTATTATGTTAATTGGAAACCCATGGTCGAGGAGTTCTTATCGGGTAGGTGTATCCCGTGCATACCCGGGATCACGGCCTTAAACAACCCCTGGCTGCTGAGACCAGGGCCCTCCGCTAAGAGGGGAGCATGAAACAAGTAACGAGAGCTCATGGAGCAATTGGTAGGTAGCACTACTGTCCCCTGCAGTGGGAGAACAATATGGATCCAGTACATCACCCGATAAGATCTAATCAACCGTCTAGTCTCCTCCATACCCCAGTTAACTTTATGATCTGATATGTCAAGTATACAATGTAATAAGAACAAATACAGTACATGACACGGGTACCATGATAACTGGACTAGAGCTCTGTTAATAGCATGGAACAATATAACGGGAAACGGGAACAATATAACAGGAACAATATAACAGGAACAATAGAACGGGAATAATAGATGTGGGATTCCACATATCGCATATCAACAACTCTCATATCCAGTATCGGGAATATCCATATCAGTAACAAGAAACAATCATATAACATGAATATGGTAACATGGCACAATAATACATGTAATATGCACGGTGAGTCATATGACAATAAGATGGAAACAACACATACATGTACACGCATGTTGTGAGCATGTGTAACAGTGATGGGTGAAGATGAGATAACAATGTATCGAGCATCCAAATAACGATGATATCAATATAACATGACGGTATCCAGTGTACTAGTGTAACTGTATATCAGTAGGTCTCAAACATGCAGGAATAGTGTTGTGAATCTCGGTATCTATGCAATGGCGGAACATCAACTAATGGTATAGCGTGTAACAGATCTTTATATGCAATACAAAATTCCGTGTATCGGTGGGTCCGCGTGTATCTGTGCACATGTAATAGTCCTACGTAATCATGATTGATGGCTATGAAGTGACAGATGTGATAGATGGAAGAAAACCATGTAGAATAATAATCTAACCATTTTACTATGGTGCTCTATCATGTATACATTATATGAACTATATGGTATATATTATATGAAATCATGAAGCAGATGCAAATGTTATTTTATTGGTTATGTTATCATGCATTACACAATATGCCTTTTCTATAATTAAGTCATTTATGAACAATCTAGTAATTTACCCATAATCACGATTTATTTATCTAAACAATCACTCAATTCATTAAACATGAATAAATATAATTTATTAAAAAGAAAACACTCACAAACTGGTCATAGGACTGTAGCTCTCTTTCCCACGATCGGAACGGATCCAGAATCGTCCAAATCGGAGTCCGGACGCTCCCGATATCGCCCGAATACTAAATCATAACAAAAAGGATTAAATATGTAAATAAAACTATTAAGTGCAAATACTGAATTGTACAGGGGGTTTTCTGCAAATTTACCTTTATTGGGTTTGGATGCGGGTTTGGCTCATAACGGGTCGGGTCTAGATCCACAACCCAAGCCCATTAACTTAAGTTAAAAGGGTATTGGGTTTATAGGGTTAACGAGTCGGGTTTGGGGGTTATTGGGTAACTACTTAACCCAAATTGGGTTAATGGGTTTGGGCTTAACCCAAACCCAAAAAGAAGAAGAGCAGCAGCAGCAGCAGCTTGCTGCTGCCGCCTTCACTAGCCAGCCGGCCAGCCCAGCTGGCCGGCGGCGGCCAGCAGCAGCCCGCCGGCGGCGGTTCAGCCGCCGGTGGCGGATTGGCCTGAGAGAGAGAGAGGTGAGAGGAGGGAGAGAAATAAAAGGAGAGAGGGAAAGAGGAAAAGCAGAGAAAAGAAAGGGAAAGAAAAGAAGAAGAAGAAGAAGAAGAAAAGGGAGAAAGGGGGGTGGCGCGGCCTGGGGGTCGCGTTGGCGGCCGGCCGCCTGGCCGCGGGCATGGGTCAGGCCCGCCCCCGGCCATGGAACAGTGAGAGGGGAGAGAGGATCTAGAGAGAGAGAGTGAAAGAGATAAAGAGAGAGGAGAGAGAGAGTGAGAGATAGAGATGGATTTTAAGAGGGAGAAGAGGAGAGGTTTTTATAGGGGAGGAGAGAGAAGAGGCGGTGGAATGGGTTTAGGCGGTGGGGACGTCTCCAGAGAATTGGAGAAGAAGAGGGAAAAGAAAAGAATAAAAGAATGTTTTTTATTAATTAATTAATATTATTTTAATATGATGAAAAATTGACTAGTTCCGAACGATGCCCAAAAATTACAGAAAATAGGAAATATTATCCTGACACGTAATATGAAAACAGTTTAAAGAAATTCTATTCGATTTGCGAATTAAAAATCCCGGAAGCTATCGCCGGTACTAGGCGACACCGGTTTGGCCGGATTTTCGATAAATTCCAAAAAAATCCCAAAAATACCCTAGCGTAGCTCATGTGATTCTAAGACATATGGTAAAAGCTGATTCTCAAAATTCTACTCCGTTTGTGAATTAAAAATCGTAAAGCCGATTATCGGTATCGGTCGACACCGACTACGGAGATTTTCCAAAATAATCCAGAAAAATTCTAGAAAATCTTGAAAAACCTAAAATATTAGAAAATGATTTTTAAAACTGAAATCGGCTCAATCGGACTACTACGGAAGTCAAATCAATTTTATACGCTGTATCGCGTACTGATACTGTGATACGTACACCAGGGATCAGGGGGTTACACTTCGTCTGCGATTGGAGGGAAAACTCCTCTAGAGGTTTGGTCTGAAAAAACTGCTCATGATTATGATTTGCTAAGAGTATTTGGTTGTCCAGCCTATTATCATGTTAAAGAAGATAAGCTAGACCCAGAGCAAAGAAGGGATTGTTCGTCGGATTCAAGAAGGGAATCAAAGGATTCAAGATATGGGATCCTACGGACATGAAATTTATTTTCAGCAGAGATGTCACATTTGATGAGGCTTCCATGTTGAAGCCTATGATCTCTCAGCAAGTGGAGATTGTCAAGACCAAAGAAGTATCACAGCAGGTGGAGAATGATGCTAATCCACTATCTCTAGAAAGTTCAGTATCTGTGAGGATCGTACCTAGGGTGACATAAGGTAATGGTCAAGTAGCTGAGGTAGATGCTGATGATGAAGAGGATCAAGAACAGATCATGGGTAATGTTCCTGATTCCAGTACAATTAGAAGACCAAGGAGAAACACGCGTAAACTAGGTTGGCTCACTACAAATATGGTTGTTGCTTATGCTCTTCCGATCGTTAAAGAGGCTATCCCGTCCACCTACAAAGAAGCTGAAATCAGTTCAGAGTCGAAGATGTGGAAAGATGTCATGGAAGAAGAGATGAAGTCTCTATACAAAAACGACACTTGGGAACTCACAAGGTTGCCCAAAGGAAAGAAGACAATTGGCTGTAAATGGGTGTACACAAAGAAGCAGGGATCTCTTAAAGAAGATATGGTGCGCTACAAGGCCAGATTGGTAGCAAAGGCTATGCACAAAAAGAAGGAATTGACTACAATGAGGTATTTCTTCTAGTTGTAAAGCATTCTTCAATCGCATCTTATTGGCTCTAATAGCACAGTACGAGTTGGACCTTGATCAACTCGATTTAAAGACCACCTTTCTCCATGGCGATCTGGATGAAGAGATCTATATGTCTCAGCCGGCAGGGTTCAAGTCTGCAAGAAAAGAAGACATAGTGTGCAAGCTGAAAAAATCGCTGTATGAGTTAAAACAGTCTCCTAGACAATGGTATAAGCGTTTCGACAGCTTCATCAGAGGAAAGAGGTATACACGTAGCCATTATGACACATGTGTGTATTACAACAAGCTACCTACAGGAGAGTATATCTATTTACTATTATATGTAGATGATATGCTTATTGCTTCAAAGTCTAGATCTGCAATTGATACACTGAAAAAGGACTTATCTTCTGAGTTTGAGATGAAGGATCTTGGTGAAGCAAAGAAGGTGCTAGGCATGAAAATTGCACGAGATCGAAGGAGTGACAAGGTCAGCTTAACACAGAAGGGGTATTTGCAAAAGGTACTTCAGAGGTTCAACATCGACAAGGATATGAAATTTGTAAGTACACCACTGGCTCCTCATTTCAAGTTATCTGCCACTATGTCTCCAAAGACTGTTGAAAATATGAGTACATGACTCGCGTCCCATATGCTAGCACAGTTGGTAGTCTGATGTATGCAATGGTGTGTACACGACCAGATTTGTCACAAGCTGTCTCCATGGTTGTAGGTATATGCATGATCCTGGACAGGGTCATTGGGAGGCAGTGAAGTGGATTCTACGGTACATTAAAGGTACCATACATGTTAGATTGGTATTTGAAAAGGATTCCACAGGAAGCAGGACTGTATCGGTTATGTTGATTCCGATTATGCTGGTGACATCGACAAACGCCGGTCCACAACGGGGTATATATTTACATTATCTCAAGCACCAGTTAGTTGGCACTCTATTCTACAGTCGACCGTTGCATTGTCTACTACAGAGGCCGAGTACATGGCCATGAAGGAGGCAATTTGGCTTCAAGGATTACTTGATGACTTGGGGATTGATCAAGATCTATTGAAGATCAATTGTGATAGTATGAGTGCTATTTATTTAGCCAAGAACCAGGTGTATCATGCACGAACAAAGCACATCGATATCAGGTTCCACTTTGTTCGGGAGATTCTAGATGATGGTGATATTGAGTTACTAAAGATTCACACAACGAAGAATCCCGCTGATATGCTTACCAAGGTGGTGTCAGGAGTAAAGTTTACACATTGTAAAGTATTGCTCCATATCTTTCCTGTTGACTGAGCTTGTTGAAGCTCTTTTGGATGAACTACGTATGGCTTGATCCCTTGGGCAGGGTATGTAGGCAACCACACTGGAGCAATCACTTTCGAGTCGACAGATTCTATGTTGAAGTTCGGCTCAGATTTGAGAAATCTTCACCGAGGTGGAGAATTGTAGGAAGAGAGAGGAAGTCGAGGAAGTCGACACGAGGAAGCCAAGGCAAAGAAGAAACAGCAGCAACAGACAGCGGTCGACCGGGCGGTCCACCGATGTACACTAACATGCACATGTCATCGCGGTCGACCGCCCGATCGACCGTAGAAGGAGCCGGTCGACCTCCCAGTCGACCGACTGATGTGGTCTAACTCTCGGTTAGGCGCGGTTTTCATCAGTTTCCCCCACCCCAGTGTAAGTTGAGTATTTTTATTATACATATATGAATTGCCCAAAGATAATATCCACAAGTGTATAAAGTATAACCATAATTATCCAACTACAGAAATTAATAGGAGTATAATATCAAGAGTCACCCTTTTCAGGGGTTCAGGAATACAGTAGTTCAGGAGTATAGGAGTTCAGGAGTACCAAATATCTGGTAATAGTATAATAATCATGCCAAGTTCCCACAAAAATAATAGTCATGAATATGCAATATAATACATGTGCCACAAAATCAGGTCAAGTGTGCCAGTACCGGGTGATAGCATGTCAAGTGTCAAGTGTTATTATATCAGGTGTCAGGTAGCAGGCGATAAGTATAGCATGGCAAGTACCGATGTTAGATATCAAGTAATAAGTATAGCATGACAAGTACCGGTATCAGATATCAAGTAATAAATATAGCAAGTAACGGTGTCAAATATCAAGTGTTAAGCATAGCAAGTAACGGTGCCAATATTAAGTGATAAGCATGGCAAGTGCCGGTGTATATATATCAGGGTCAGGTAACTAATATGTCGGTGAGAGTCACAACATCAGATATCAGGTATCAACCGGTCACATAACATGGTACAAGAGAACGATATAAACATTTCAAACTCTACTCAACCATTTTATAACAATGATAATTTAGTCTATAATTTAGCTATGCGGAGCTGAGTAAAGCGGGAGCAGATCTAAACATACCCGGTATAAAATCAGTTCGATAAAGTATAATAATGGCCGGAAGCTATTTATAAAGCATGATAATCATTTATATAATATATACTAACTTTCATAAAGAGACATCATATATTAAAAGCCAGTTAATAATTATTAGACATTAAATGATGGTAATAAAGTAAGAAATGTACTCGCCTGAAACCGGGATGAAATACCGGTTAATATCTGAGAAATTCGGGAACCCGTGCGAGCAAGCCACTAGCCCATAAATATATATTAAAATATATAAATATAAATATATATATATAAATATTAAAGAGGGAATGAGAGAGGAGAGAGAGAGGAGAGAGAAAGTTGTAGGAAGGAGAGAGAGAGAGAAAATAGGGTATTTTTAGAAAAGGATTTAGTAATTTAAAAGGGAAGGGGTATGGTTATAAATATAGGGGAGTAATTTGAGGGAGAGGTAGAGAGTATTTTAGCGAGTGAAGAAATGTGGGTTTATTTAGGGAAAAGAAAGAGAAAAGAAAGGAAAGAAAGAAAGAAAGAAAGAAAGAAAAGAAGAAAGAAAGAAAGAAAGAAAAGAAATGGAGGGGGAGGAGGGGTGGCCGGCCACAGCCGGCGGCGGCGGCCAGGCGGCGGCGGTGGCGCCGCTGGGAAGGGGAGGCGGCGCGCGCGGCCTAGGGGAGGGGAGGAAGGTGGTGGTGGAGTTGTTTGGTGGGTGTTGTTGTTGGTGAAGGTGGTGGTGGTAGTTGGTGGTGGTGGTTATGGTGGTTGTGATGGTGATTGGTGGTGTTGGCGAATTAGAGGAGAAGGAGGAGGTGATGATGGGTGGTTGGAGTGGTGAATTTGATGGAGATGGTGGTGAATTTTAGAGGAGGAAGGGAGGTGGTGGTGATGGGTTATGGTGAAATTGGAGGTGGTGGATGTTTATGGGGTTGAAGGAGGTGGTGGAGTGAAGAAGGGGTGTGGGGGTGTGGATGGCCGGCGGCCTATGGGGGCGTGCGGCGGTGGTGATGATGGTGGAGGCGACGGGGTGAAGATAAAGGAGTTGGGTTTAGTTTGAAGGAGATGGGATTTGAATTGTGAAATGAAAAGGAAAATGGAGATGGAGGTTAAATAGAAGGGAAAATGAAATGATGAAAAGCGAGAAAAGAGGGGCTGCAGCAGGCGGCTGTGCAGGGGAGCAGGCGGCGGGCGCAGGGAAGGTCACGTGGCTGGAGCAGGGGGTGGGGAAAGTCAAAGGAAAGAAAAGAAAAAGAAAGAAAAGGAAAGAAAATTAAAAAAAAGGGAAAATTTTAAGAAAAAGAAAATAAAATAATATAAAAATTTTATTGTTAATTAATTAATTTATTTGAATATCTGAGAGTATAAAGTAGGGGAGTAGAGAAGGAAAAAGTAAGAAAAGAAATCATCGGTAAAAATATCATTATTTTAATAGGGCGAAAATTTGACTGTTTCAGAAACGTTCCAAAAAATTCTCAAAATAGCAAATATTATTTTAAGATACTCAATGAAATTGAATTCGAGAAATTTAATTTAGTTTTTAAATAAAAAATCTTAGAATTTTCCGGCGATACCGGCCGACACCAGAATCGGTGAAATTTTGATAAATTTAGAAAAATTTCAAAAAATTATTTTTAGATAGAAAATAAAATTCTAAGAAGTAACGTAAAAGCTATTTTTAAAAATTCAATTCCGTTTGAAAACTAAAAATTCGGGAATCGGTCAGCGACGCCGACCGGTTTTGGAGATTTTGTAGAAAAATTCTGAAAAATTCTAGAAAATCATGAAAAATATAAAATATTAAAAAATAGTGTCTAAAACTGAAATCGGTCAAATCAGACTATCAGAAAGGTCAAATCGGGCTGCAGGCTGGTATTAGGTTCCCTGTCCAGGTCAGGGCTGACTCTGAGACTGAGAATACAGATCCGATACCAAAAACATGAAAAATCACAACTTAAAAATAAATACTGGAAGAAAATTGCAATAATACGGTCAAAAAAGTCAGGACTCGTATCTGGGTACGTATCCCGAGAACGGGGTGTTACAATGTTGCGGAAAAGAGAAAGGGTGCACTCGGGCAAGCCCTGAGATGGCCCAAACCATGGCGGTAAATCAGTCAAAGGCCTAGGGGAGAGGGTCCAAGAGTTAAACGCTTCACGGCACGGTTACAACTAAGAAAAGAATCAAGGTATTAATCTAAAATCTCAAGTTGTTTTGCTAAAATCTTGAAAAACAAGTCAAGGTGGAGATTGTTAGGATTTTGTCTCATTTTTCAAGAAGAGATGATGGTCCAAGAAAATTGAATTAAGTTGGAGAAGTTGATGGCTTGAAGCAGAAGAAGCAAATTAAAATGAAACAGTTTCCTTTTCAGGAGATTGCGAGTTTCCTTTTCAGGAGGAGTATGAATATAATTTAATTCCTATTCAATGAAAGTTTGTTTCTAAAGAGTAAAGGGTCTAGAATCCTTCTAGATCAAGGAGATCAATTCCTAAAAGGATTGATCAAGATTCTTCAATCATGCAAAAGTCAAGATCATCTCATGGTCTAAATACGAGTTGTATTGTAAAATCCTATAAATAAATGTTGTAACCAAACATTGTAATTGTCTCAACCAAAGAAGTCTCAAAGGGTTTCTACAATATAATATCTCAAGAAAAGGAGACCAGAGGTAGCCAAGAAAGAGAGGAGCAAGTTGAAGGTGCACAGAGAGAAGGTAATACTCTTGTAATTTAGGGCTAGATTCAAGTGAAAGGTAAATACTCTTGTTGCATCAAGAGAAATGTTAGATCTCTTTGTACCAAGTCTATTAATAAAACTCTCTCAAGTTCTCTCCCCGTGAATGTAGGCCAAGGTTGGGCGAAACTACATTAAATCCTTGTGTTCTTTTTTTATTACTCTTTTATCTAGCTAGCAATGCTTTACATCAAGCTTTCTTTTTGTAAGTACTGTCCATATTGTCAAGTTTCGCTAACGTCGATCCTGAGAGTCACAACAATTGGTATCAGAGCATATCAATTTTGTAACATTGGCCACATGCAATCAGACCAAAACTTTTGAAAGAAAGTCTTTGCACTCAGGTTTTCCCACCCACATAGCCTCGAATCGGAACTTCAGTCGCAGCTACCTCAGAGCTTGCTGTAATTTCACTAGGATTGGGCGATGGTCACTCCCATCGCTGGGAGGTGATGGACTGATGCGTCCTTGAAAATCGCCACCTATTCTGAGTTACTATGGGCTTTGTCAATTCTCTCTTGGATCTGAGTACATGTAGCATGTTTATTTGACCATGTAAAGATTGTGACATGAAAACCAAGGTCAAACAGATGACAGTTGCTAAGGAAATTATTAGAACACACAGTCTTATTCCAGCTAACAGGATCACTGCCAAAATTTTCAAAATTAAGTAAAACGTTTTATTTATAATATCAAATGACCAACATGATTAAGCGAAAGAGAAAACTTTTTCATAGTATTCACAGAGAGAGGGGGGGGGGGGGGGGGGGGGGGGGGGATCCACCAAATATTTTAGCACGGTGCTCTGTAATGGTGATAAGTACATCAAGCGGTCTATTTGTCTCCCCTCGTCTGTCTCTCTTCTCTTGAAAGACTGTATTTCTTAAATTTCAACTTATCCTACTTAATACAAAGCAACTTAATATAATGGAATCAAAGGTGGACTACATTGACTCATGATCCACTCACGATCCAATTCATTTTTTTATCACTCAACAAAGGCGGCATCTTTTAGTGAGATCTTGGCCCATAAATTTCATAATATTTGGATAACACCAACCACAACCAAGCAAGCAGGAAGAATCCAAAGAATTGCATCTTTCCTACTGACCCACTCAACGTAAGCACATAAACTCTGTCAGCCAAACCTTTGTTAAAGGTGATCTCTTAACAACTTTCTTCTCACCCTCTATATTGGATTTATTCCCCAATTTTAGGCATCAAATTAAGAGTGATTTTGCTATTCGATTCAAGTTGACCTTTGATTTCAATTACGGGCCTGTTTGGTTAAGGGTGGAAGTGAGGAAGTGAAGAAGTGAGGAAGTGGTAATAGTTCCCTTTGGAACTTGGGAATTGGTTAGTAAGTTTTCTGGTGTTTGGATATTGTTGGGAAGTGTGGTTTGAAAAATGTTATGTCTTTTCCGGTGTTTGGATGGTAATGTAGAAGTGAAAGTGGAAAAGTTGACTACAAAGTTGACCGCAAAATAATATTAAATTAAAAATTAATTAAGAAAAATAAAAATTAGACTGTAATTAGAATGCAAGTGAGATTTACATGAGCAAAAAATTAACTGTTTTGTGCTACAACTTATTACAAATGAGATTTACATGACCACAAAATTAACTGTAGCACTCTAGAAGTGAGGAAAACGTTGTGTAAAGGAGAAAAGAGAGAAGGAAAAGAACTTTTTTCATTTTCTTTTTCCGGTGTTGGATGAACAGCGGAAATGAGAAAAGACACTTCCTACTTCCTCACTTCCACCCAATTCCTTGAATCCAAACAGCCCCGTAGGAAAATGGAAAATGAGAAAAGACACTTCCCACTTTCTCACTTCCATCCAATTCCTTGAATCCAAACGTTGTTTTTACAATACATTTTTCCTTATACATTGTAAAAATCAACGTGGTAACAATCACATCGAAACAAAACAATGTTTTGATTGACAACGTCAAATAACGTGACCTCGTCAAATCCAACTTAAAATGAGTGGCTTATGGAAAACTCTGTAAAAATCAACCCCCGTGATGAGTTCCCTCACTTCCTAAAACTCACAAATCAACAAGTTGTCAGCTTCTTTGCACACCATTTTTCATAACACTAACTTGTAATCTCGAAATTCCCAATTTGCGTGTGATTATCTCTTGTTAATCCCTTGCTTAATGTGAATCAAACAAAGCGTCATTATCATGATCAACCCCCATCAACCAATGTCACTTTCTTTTAGCCTCCCAATCATCATCATCATCTTGAAGGACAAAAGGGCGTCCACTGCAATTTCTGTCGTGGATCCAATCTAGACATCCATGTGCAAGCCCAACTTATTATATATTCTCCTCTTGAAGAAAGTGTGGGGCCCAAAAAATAAATTTCTTTTTTTTTTTTTGGGTGGGGGTGTGAATTTTGGACAAGCGAAGGTCAAGATTCTCATACAAACTTTGTCTTGTTTTGGGCTCTCCCTTTCATTTTGCTTTCTCTCTCTCCCTTTCTCGCTTGTGGGTTTAGTGCTCCAATCTCTCTCTCTCTCTCTCTCTCTCTCTCTCTCTCTCTGATTGCTATCTCTTCGTCATGGATCATAATGGGTGACGCACTTGAAGCACTAGTTGCTACTATTCTTCTCACATTTGTGCTTTTTCTTATTAGCTTGAAGAATTTGCTACCAAGCATGATAATGATAGGCTCATTAATTTCCCTTAGATTTTGTTGTGTTTAATACCGAGGTCTACTAAATATAATGGTGGTGAGAATGGTTTCAATTTTTAACTAAATCTGAGTTGGAAACAGGTTGGGTTGGGTCCCGGGTCCAGAGATGGAAGATGATCACCAAATTTCATTTTTGTTCAAAAATATATATATATATATATTATGAAATACTGTTTGAAGGTTTTGAGGTGCCATAATATTAAGTTGAAGAGCAAATAGTGCGGCTCGACATGCACTAAGGGGCTGTTTGTTTCGTCATAAAAGTCGTAAAAGTTCGTAATTCATAAATGACTTACAACTCAATTACAGCTAGAACGTTTGTTTGGACCGTAATTCATACAAGACTTACACAACTCAACTACTACTCACTTGCGACCTAATTACCACTTACTTATAGCCTACTTATAGTTAATTTTGTGGTCATGCAAATTTGTATTATTTTTTTATGTTAATATCATTTTTTTAATGTTTAACATTTTTAGTATTTATTTGCAATATTAAAACTTTTTAAATCACCAAATAATTAATTTTGTGGTCAACTTTTCCACTTACGGCTTGCACATTACGACAATCAAACACAGTAAAATACAATATACTTTCCCACTTACAATTTTATATTGCCAACTAAATACTATAAAACTTACATGCATGTAACTCATTTATAACTGTAAAAGACTTTATCAATTACGACTTATGAATTACGGTCAATTACTACAACCAAACAGATCCTAAGTTTAAGACCAGAGACAATCTTGGTAGAGAAAAAAAAAAATCACTGAGAAAAAGAAATGAGTTTTACAGGGAGATAGTTTATAACTGTCATTCTAGTTTGAGGTCAGAAAGAAAAGAAATTGACAAAATCTAGAAAATGCTGGAGTACTGAAGATAACAATTCGTCAACAAGAAAAAGGTGCGTTTGACAATTGAGACATACGAACGTTTAATTTTATCTTGCTTTAACTTACATTTCGATGTAATTTTTATTTTGAGATATCTTTCGATAGGTTTTTAGGTTAGATTACTGTCTTGGGCCGGCAAAAGCCCATCTCCTCCTGGATCCGGCCTGGGTCCTACTTATTACTAAGATGACCAGCCGTTGTTTTGGCTGGGATCCAAACTGAAACTGTTGGATTTTTTTTTTTTTCCCAAAACTGCTCTTGGCTCTCTCATTTTCTTTGGATTATTTGGGGGCAAGACATGGGCCCCACCCAAAATGGCCAATCCAAATGAAGGGTCACCATCGACCCGCAGCACATTGTGGGACACAATAAACGCTTGTCTTTTATCTTCTTTCCTTAGCTACACGACAAAAACTACTGGTATATCCTCACCCTCGCTACACACTTTTGGGAACGCCGGAATTATTTTTGCATTTTGGGGCACACTAATTACAATTTGTGGGCTACAATCGAAGGGTTTGTCCGTGCGTGTTTGGGTGAAGTGTTCATAGTTGGTTTCATCTTAAAATTTTAATATTTCGATTTTTTTTCACAGTCTAATCGCGCACTATTTTCATATTTTAAGATGTACAGGTATAAAAATTAAGTGATTTTGATTTCGTTTATTGATTGATCTAATCGTTATATTTTATTTTACTGTTAAAAAATTGTTAATGTTTGAGCACAGCAAAAATAGAGTAAACAAACACCAAATCATGTGATTTTACATCTTAGAACATAAAAATGATATTGAGCGATCAGATCGTGAAAAAAATCAGGATGTTAGAGTTTTTAAATGGTGTCCTTAGATTGTAATATAAGGAGACCTACTAGAAATATTTTATATATAAAGAGAAGTATTTATACCTCAGCTGTCAGCTGAGAGGTTCTCTCGAGCACTACGACCTGGTCGCAGTCTTAAAAAATTTCAGCTATTTTCAGTCTAATTAGCAGTATGACCATGGTAGCAATTCTCACAAAACACTGTGGCAATGATAGCAGTCATCACAAAAACACTGCGACCGTGATAACAATCATCATAAAAATTCTGCGATTATAGTAGCAGTCTTCACAAAAACACTACGATTATGGTAACGTTGCAATCAGAACCTGTGGCTGAGATTTAGTCACGTCACCTCCAACTGATAGAGTCTCTGCGCTGATGACTAAAGCGCGCGCGCGCGCGCACATTGCATATTCTCTGTGCCTACGATTTCGTTATTATATTTCTATGAGGTGCAGTTCACTTTTTGGGATTTCAATATATCAGTGTCCCAAAATGCTTCCAAATTTCTGTCTCATCCGCATTTTATAGTGGCAATTGCTGATTTGAGTTTGATTTTGTCACCAGTCAAGCCTTTTATGAATAGTAGACAGATATAAATAGCTTGATTCAAGGAACAAATCAATGTCCATTGTTTTTCTCTCAACTCAATACTCAAATCAACTTTTAATATATGATACCAAGCAAAGTGATATGCGATCCATGTGACAATTGTGGTGAACAAATCACTAGCGGAGAATCGCTTGTTTGTAACGAGTGGGGTTAGGTTAGAGCGGGCTACTAACATGTTAGAGAATTCTTCTTCTAATTTCAAAGGTTGAATACTTTGAAACAATTACAATTGGCGCTTGAATACATTTCGAGCAGCTCTCACTCTTGTGGTTTGATGCGCATTCAACGGTAAGATTGCAGTTTGAATCAGAAAGCATGGATGGAGTTGCATTCGACCTGTTAGATATTCTTGTTTTTAGATATTTTTATCTTATTGTTATATACTCTTATTTTTACATGCTCTCGTTTTATCTTATCTTACTACTCGTTTTCTTATCTATTTACTCTTTTTTTTTTTTTTTTACGTATAATTGTTTTATGAAGATACATACTGAAACTTCTCAAAATTGTCATCAGAACCTCTCAAATATTTCTCCGCTAATTGATGTTCTCTCGGTGTCCTCGACCCTACACGGGCGCTCGCATTTTGTGTGCCTAGCACCGGCCCATTGTCACCCTAAGGGTCTGTTTGGTTGTCGTAGTTGACCGTAATTCGTAGTTGTAATTGGTAAAGTCTTTTACAATTGTAAATGAGTTACATGTATGTAATTTTTACGGTGTTTGGTTGGTAATATAAAATTGTAAAGTGGGAAAGTGTATTGTACTTTACGTTGTTTGGTTGTCGTAATGTATAAGTCGTAAGTGAAAAAGTTGACCACAAAATTAACTATTTGGTGATTTTAAAAGTTTTAATACTGCAAATAAATATTAAAAAAGTTAAATATTAAAAATTTTTAATATTAATATAAAAAAATATTACATATTTGTATGACCACAAAATTAACTGTAACTGGGCTGTAAGTGAGTGGTAACTGAGTTGCAAGTGAGTGTTAGTTGAGTTACGTAAGTCTTTACGAATTACGGTCCAAACAAACGTCGTAGTTGTAACTAGATAGTAAGTCATTTACGAATTACGGAGTTTTACGCGAAACAAACGGCCCCTAAGACAAAGCACTCGTTGATTCTCTCGCATCAATCAATATCGGCTCCACCGTCACCATCACGACCATAATTGACTCTGAATCTGTCAGTAAATACAAGTTGAAATCTAAATCCATCAAATCAATAAAACAAAACTTATGTTTTCATGCAATTTTCATTATGTTTTATTTTTATTCTTTTACATTGCTTATGGTACATTGCAGAAAGACCAGTGTGAAACTGGTAGAAATCCTGAAACCATGTCTAAATCTCACGAGACAAGAACGTCCTGATGTTTGAGCCATGCTTGGTTAGCCATTAGCTTTTAGTTAAACCTGTTACATGAATCCTCACAGAAACTTGATTAAATCTAAGAGAGAAAAAAGAAAGGTTAGCAAAAACATAAATTCATTACAAATTATTTGAGTCTTTATCACGTCCTAGTGACTCGTACTAACATTTCACCAGTATAAATGAATTAGAATATAATGTGCTTGCTGTTCAAATTAATAATTTAATTTTATATTGTGTAGTTGAGCGTGAGGAGTTAAGAGTTTATATTTAGAGGAGTTTCTATCTCTTAGTGGGTCAAAGTTTATACATATAAGAATATATATTTATTTGGAGTTTCTTGTACTAGTAGTATTTGGTTATTAAAGTTGTATAGGAGTGAGAATTAGAGAATTTGTATTCTTTTATATAGAGCATAATATGATTCAATTTTGTATGAGAAATTATTAGAGTTAATAAAATAAACTTAGTGTTTTTCTTTCTTCATAGTTTCCTCTCCTCTTATATTTTCTTTATCAAAGACGAACAATGGTATCAGAGTTGCAAATCCTCATATCATCGCCAACAACTAGTTTGAGGTCAATATACGACATGATCCAATCACAGTTTCTGAAGTTTGTTGGTAAGAATTATGATCATTGGTGCGTCTAGAGATGTGTCTCTTCAGATCCCAAGGTTTATAGGAATTAGTGGAGAATAGCTACAATGAGGTGGCCAATCAAAAAGAGTTCAATGTGCTGCCTCAAGCTCGCAAGGATGGCGTTGTATTTCATCCGTCAAGCTGTAGATCCAATTGTGTTCGAGGATTCGTAGAGCAAAGATGCAAAAGAAGTGTGGGATTTACTGAAGCTTACTGTAGTGGTCAAACATGTGACACCCTGTAAGATTGTGACACCTGGCAGATGATAGAGGTTCACGGATCACTGGATTACTTTTCGGCTAATGGATCCTACCTGTCCACCTGGTATCCCGGTTGGTTAAAGCTGATAGGCCCGTGGGGCTGTAGAAGTGGATTTGAAGTTCAATTTTCATCAGTCAACACGCCCCCTACCGTTACGCATCACATGTAACAAATTACAGTTGGGACGTTACACACAGCTATGATCATAGGCATATACTAAGGCAGAAATCTTGGAGGTCATGACTCAGTTCGCTGACCCTCAGCTATAAAAACTGATCCCCTCCTTCTGTATAAGAGATCAGAGCCAAGAGAATCAAATCTGTAATAAAGTCTTGAGCACCCACTGTAACTTTTTTTTTTAGGCGAAGACGATGTCTTGAAGTAGAAGAAGCAAATCAAGGTGAAGCAGTTTCTTTTTAGGCGATTGCGAGTTTTCTTTTCAAGAGAGGTATGAATAGTGTTCAATTCCTATTCAAAAAAGATTTATTTCTAAAGATTAAAAGGTCTAGAATCCTTATATATCAAGGGGATCAACTCCTAATACGATTGATTAAGATTTTCAAGCATCCAATGGCCAAGATCATCTCATAGTCTAAATAAGATTTGTATTGTAAAATTCTATAAAGAAAGATTCTAACTCAGTATTGTAAATTGGAGCAGAGGCGCAGAAGAAAGTTGTGGTGAATAATAATGTAAGGTCCTAAAAAAAAATCCAGAAAGCCCTAAAAAGCCAAGAAAGAGAGGAGTAAAGTGAAAGTGCATAGAGAGAAGGACTCTTGTAATCTAGGCATAAATTCAAGGGAAAGATGAATACTCTTGTATCATCAAGAAGAAAGTTAGATTTTTTTTGAATCAAGTTTATTAATAAAGCTCTCTTAAGTTCTCTCCCTGCGGATGTAGGCCAAGTTTAGGTCAAACCACGATAAATTGTGTGTTCTTCTTCTTGTATCTTTTAATATTTATCTTGTGTGCTCGAAATAATTGATATCGTGGCGTGCTTGAGGTCATTGGTAGGGATATTGTATCCCCCAACTATTGGTATAATAGTGAGTATGGCATCCTGGTTATGCACGCAACAATTGGTACCGGAGCATATCAATTTCGTTACAACAAATGGTATCAGAGTTGATGGTGTTCTTTCATGACTCGAGTGCTCTAGATGATGCAAAAGATGTCGAGTCGATGGAGTTTGACGAAGGCATCAGGATGAAGAAGACAACAAAAAAGTTTAAATTTGTTTTATGATAAAGATCGATGACTTTAGAGTATATTGATCAAGGTAGAGTCGTCGAGGTTCAATGATGCTCAAATCTGAATATGGTAGATGCGGAGATGATGATCGGATCATCGCCAATGACGGACGACAAGACAAGCTCGATGAGCTAACAAAGGCATCACACAAGGCATCCCATGGAGGCTTCCTGCGTCACCAAGTAAAAGGAAATAACAACAGAGGGTGACGAAGACGATCAATGGATGAGATTGATCAGAAGGTAGATCGTGTAATCATAGTCAGATTCAGACGATCAAAGTGTCGAACCCCATGTTTTTCGGCGTTCTGGATGCAATGGTTAGCGCAGATCGAGGAGATTCTAATGTGTGATGTAGGTTCTGTACAGATCTGTTAAAGGAATCAATAGAGATCACGATCAAAATTACTACGGGCTAGTCGTAATAAGGTGATATTATTACAGGCATTGGTCTATCAAGTTTGAAGATCATCAATAGCAGAGCAATAGATTGGAAAACATCAATGCAATAGTGGATGACAGCCCTGATTGATGGAAGACTATGACAGTGTGTGGCGGGAAGGCCCAGTAAGACTATTGCAGTTATGTGAAGACAATAAGTCTCAAGGTTAAAATATCGATGGAAGGTGGACTATCACCAAGTGATCGGTGGTAGACCATGGTACGATAAATCCTTAACAATATTCGTGTAAAGTTAGCAAGACCATGAGAAAATTAGAGGCGGATTGCCTCAAGACCAGCGGGGCCCCATGGCCGAAAAGGCATCACAAAGCAGAATTGGCTAGTGGCAGCGGTGATGCAATGCAAGCTAAGGGTAAGAAACTAGGTCAGGAAGTTTTAATAAAAAGCTTGAAAGGAGTTCACTTTGAGGTGGTGTTTCAAGGAAAACTGCAACGAGTCTAAGAGTTATAAGATGCCTACAGAAAGGGTGCATTTAGGTGAGGTTCGAGATGACCCAAGGCATGGCGGTGAATCAGCCAAAGGCCCCGGGGAGAGAGGGAAAGGTTAAAGGCTTCACGATATGGTTACAACCATGAAAAAAAATTAAGGTAGTAATCTAAAATCTCAAGTTGTTTTGCTAAAGGCTTGAAAAACAAGTCAAGGTGGAGATTGTTTGGATTTTATCTTATTTTTCAAGAGGAGATGATGGTCCAAAAAAATTCAATTAAGTTGGAGAAGACGATGGCTTAAAGGAGAAGAAACAAAAGAAGGTGAAGCAATTTCTTTTTCAGACGATTGCGAGTTCTTTTTCAGGAGGAGTATGAATAGGATTCAATTCCTATGCAATAAAGTTTTGTTTCTAAAGATTAAAAGGTTTAGAATCTTTCTAAATCAAGGAGTAAAAGGTCTAAAATTCTTCTAGATCAAGAAGATCAACTCCTAATAGGATTGATCAAGATTCTTCAAGCATCAAATGACCAAGATCATCTCATAGTCCAAATAAGATTTGTATTGTAAAATCTTATAAATAAAGATCGTAATCCAGTATTGTAAATTGGAACAGAGGACTAGAAGAACGTTGTGGTGAACAACAATGTAAGACCCAAGAAAGACAAGAAGGCCCTAAAAATGTAAGAAAGAGAGGAGCAAGGTGAAGGTGCATAGAGAATATGTATACTCTTGTCATCTAGGCTTAAATTCAAGGGAAGATGAATACCCTGTTGGCCCGGAGGCATTCCTCTCTAGTTTTGATGATGATTAACTCATGTAGTTATGTTTACTAATAATCTTGTGATTTTAGTTACAGATTATTGATCAAGATATTAGTTGGTGATTGCTTCAAAAAGAAGAGTTTGGAAGCCTTCACTTGGTGATTCCAGGGCCCAAGCATCAAGATCATACATAGCCTCGCTCGTGGATCACATTTTGGATCGAGTCGGCTTGAAGATGGAAGATCATCAAGAAGACTTAAGTATCCATAGTTTAGTGTGTTTTAGATCCATGTGTAAAGTTTAGAATAGTTGATATGCTCAAGTGCACAATACACACAAGTTTTATGTTTGGATATTGGTTTTTCGGTTTTGGTTTAACCAATATTCGTTTTCATGAATAGTTGATCAAAACAAGTTTAATTGGTTTATGTATAGTAGTTTCATTCTATACATGCATGCTTAAACTTCCTAGACAAATTTATTTTGACTAGCCTATTCATGTATTGAAAAATCAAAGTTTGATAAAATACAAGTTTTGATTTTTGGTAAAAATGTTAAAACACAAAAATAGTTTCATATGCTTGATATTTGAGTTGAAATATTTATCACAAGTTTATATATCAATGCAAAATGATAAAACTATTTTTGGGGATTTTTAGAAGAGATAAAGAATTTTTAGAAATATTTTAACATGTTTATTCTGACCCAGAACTGGCTGACAGGCCAGGTCGGCCGACCGCACGGTCGACCGAACCAAGGGCCGGACGGTCGACCGACGTGCACAGCCTTGTGCACGTCTGGCAGCATAGTGTGCCGGCCGACCGGGCGGTCGACGGACCAGAGAGCCTTGCTCTCTGTATCTGGGCGGTCGACCGGGCGGTCAACCGGATTGCTCCAACGGTCATATTTTTGACCGTTGGCAGTCGACTGGCCTGTCGACCGCAAGCCTGTCAGGCTGCCAGATCAGCCTAACAGCTAGTTTTCTGTTTGGGCTATAAATACCTCATCTCTTTAGGGATTTTGATAAGACTTTTGAAAAGAAAAATTTCAGAGTTTCTCTAGTGTTTAAAACAAGTTTTCAAAAGTATTTTGGGCTTTAAACTTCCAAATTGGTTTTTGTATTTTAGGGTTTGGAAAATCAAAGAAAATAGAAATTTGGGAGATTTGTTTTGTTCTTCAATTCTATCATTTACAAAGAGTTTTCCCAAGTGTTTTCTTTGAGACTTTGTTTTCCAAACACCTAGTTTTTTCACACTTGAGGTATCACCTATCCTATTCTATTAGGATCTTTATTTTGTGGAAAAAGGAAAGAGGTTTATGGTTGAGACATACCACTTGTTGTAAACCCTTGATTTCTTATGTTGCTCCTCTTTGGTAGAGATTGAGGTTGTTGTATTGGGTTGGTGTTTGCTCCCTCTTTGATAGAGGTGGAGATTGTTGTTTACTCCCTCTTGTGAGAGGTGGAGTTGGTTTGTAAACCCTCTTCGGTAGAGGTGTTTGTGGTTGTTTGGCTGCGGGCCTACCCCTCAGTTGTGAGGCGGTGTTTGAGAAAGGAGTTCGGTACTCCATTGTTGTAAAAATCCTCCTCGGTGGAGGTTCCCTCGGTGGGAGTCCTCGGTGGACAAGATAGTGGATTAGAAATCTTTCTCGGTGAAGGCGGGGACGTAGAGTTAGGGGCTCGAACCTCGAAACATATCTTTGTGTTTGCGTTTGATCCATTGTCTCTCTAACTCTCTCTCTTATATTTGTGCAAAGCATCATTCATTTATATCTTATTGCTTGCATTTGTGCCTTGCATATATTCATATTGCCTATTCATATTATATGCTTGGTTGTGTTTGTGTGCCTCACTTGTACTTAACCACAAGAGCTTCATATAGCACCTCAACCTTATCTAGAGGAATCAAGAGGAGTTAGTCCAGATCCCTTCACGGGAAATTCGGCTACACTTGTTGGTTGTATTAAGTGTATTGCAAAATTTATTTTGGCTTCCGCATTCTTCCGCATTAAGTTTCTAGATTAGCACTATCACCTATTCACCCCCCTCTAGGTGATTTCATACCCTTGTGTCATCAAGAGGAAGGTTAGATCTCTCTGTATCAAGTTTATTATTAATACAGCTCTCTCAAATTCTCTCCCTGTGGACGTAGGCCAAATTTGAACCGAAACCATGTTAAATTGTGTATTCTTCTTCTTGTATCTTTTAATGTTCATCTTGTGTGCTCAAGGTAATCAATCTCATAGCGTGTTTAAGGTTGTAACACCCTGACCCGCGGGTACGGAGACGTTACTGTGACGTATATACGTAGGTCAAAAGTACCCTCACATATATGTGCTAAGCATTAGTACATAAAAGAATCAGAGTACGAAAGTACGTGGTACAATATACATTGCAACATACGAATACAATTGTAAAGTTATCACAGGATGTAACACAATATTATAAGAATATTACATCACCGATAGACGCAAATGCGAGAATACAAAGAGATATACAAGTACGAACAGTCCAAAAAGTGCGTACGAGTCGTAAAATAAAACTCGAGAGTCGAGCAGGGGAGCCTGGAAGGATAGGTCCTCAGACGATTTGTCGATGATCCACGCTACCGCTGTACCATTTTGATCAGCAACCAGAAAAATTCACAAGCTTCAAGCTCCGGATCTGGATATGCAGATCCAGGGGAGTCGAACTCCCCAACAAGTGGTGTGGTGAATTCCAAGCGGCGTGCATAGTCAGGCACGCGTGTATCGATAAAACCAAAGAGAAAAGCACGTATAGAAAACTATGTCGTCATCACAAGCACACAAGAGTATACAGTGAGATATCAAATAATGTATCAAATACAAATGTGGACAAAACTAGTTATACAAGCTCAGACTATGGATTTATGAGATTAATACTTGAAGGGAATAATTCAAACAAGGAAACCCTCATCTATATACCATATACCCCATGTCACCATTTTCTGAGTTCATATAACCTGAGTTGCCCTCAGCATAGTAGAACAGGAATGTCAGGAGTAATTATTATGTCATAGAGATCATATACAGGTGATGGGTAGCATAACTTAATCGTATAATAATAACAATTAGTGTCACTGTTATTCTAATCATTTTCTTACAGTATCCCATACCACTGGCAGTTCATACTGGGTCCGCACTCAAGTAGAACCCAATTCGAACTCTGATACACAGATACCTTTATTCGGATGAGAAAGTGATCCAATAACACTGATTACTGAGTTTATTATTGTTTGGTAATTAAGTTATATCTGATACAGGGCCATGAGTTGAGTCACAAGCATACCGATACAAATCAGTAAATAAGAGGTCAGGAAATCCAGTATAGCAACCTAGAATTATATATAATAAACTAGAATGTTCAGCTCAAGTCATACAACATGAATTGTTAGATTATAAAAACAGGCCAAGTCATGCAGGAGTAAGTTAATGTGCTACAATTTAGGCTATTCAATAATAAACATCAATATCGTCTGATATTTTAATCATCTTCCTATAGTGTCTCACACCACTAGTAGACCATACTAGGATGTGTACTCTAGTAGAATTAATTTGGATCTGATATATGAGTATCAGTACCCGAATGAAGGAGAGACCAAATATTCCACGTTCCTAATATTATTATTGTTACATGTCAGGTGCTGGATCAGAACGGTACGAAAACCACGGAGGCAATAATGGTTACCTAGAGGTGGCCCTCATGGATACCAAGAGGTGGCCCCCACAACGTGTGTGGTGTGACACTTTGCTCCGTGTGGCACTTAGCTCCATACCATATGTATTCTAGGTAAAAGATGTAAAGAAGACGCGATGTGGATACCTAAAGGTGGCCCCCACGGATACCAAGAGGTGGCCTCCACCACGTGTGTAGTGTGGCACTTTACTCCATGTGGCACTTAGCTCCACTCTTCATCCCTCTAGTTTCAGGTACATGAGATATGATACTGGTAACAAGTCAGGAGTCAAATATTAGTTGTCGGGTGATTAACTAATCAGGTGACAAATATATAATTAAATATTTCAAACTCTTCACAACTAGCAAAAATATATATAGAATAATAGTTGAATTATCAAGCAGGCAAGCGGGCAAGCAAGCAAGCAAATATCCAAGCGAAACAAAGCAATAATGGGGACAAGATCAGTGAACAGACCTTATCACCAAAGCGTCGGTGAAACTCAGGAATGACTCGGCTTAAGATGTGAGTGTAAAATCTGGCAGAGTTTGTCCTAGGTGTGCTTAGTGGTAAAACGCTAAGCGCAAAGCTGCCTTTCCAGGCGTAGCTAGAAAGTCCAAAGGACTTTAATAAACCTCAAAGAGGTTAAGCCCTGAGGTTGAGCAAACAGGTGTATAGCTAGACCGTGCCTGACGAGGCTATGTAATTAAGCTCAGCTCGTAGACACACGGTATAGCTATTAAATCTAGAGGTTTGAGCAAAGCGGGAGTGTAGTAAGTCGTTCCCCGATATATCCAATTGGCTAATTACACAGTCATACAGATTAGCTAGGCTCCCGACGAAGCTAGAAAGCCCCAGGGGTTTAGCTCGAAAGCTGATATAGAACCGTAGAGCGGTTAAGCCCGGAGGCTAACGACCATGAGAGTCGGCCACACATGGTAAATATATACAGGAAATAAACTATCCTAGTACAGTCCTACAAATACAGGTATACATGCGAACGAATACAAATATAATTAAATACAAAATAAAATACATAGTCGATACCGATGAAGCTGGGAAACCCAAAATGAGGCGAGGACGCTCGCCTATAAATCTTCAAAAAACACCGTAAATTCTCGAATCCCAAAGCACGTGTACACCCTACTAATATATAAAATATATATAGAGAGAGAGAATAAGAGATAGGAGAGAGAAGAGAGAAACTGAGAGAGAGAGAGAGTATTGTGGGGGGGGGGGGAGAGAGAGTAAAAGAGATAGGCAGCAGCACCACAGGCCACGGTCTGGCCTGCTCACGGCCAGGCCGTGAGCCCTCGCTGGGCATGGCAAGACTGGCCGCGCGGCGGCCAGGTTGGGTGGCACGCCTAGTGGGAGGCAGCGCACGACCGGAGAGGGGCAACGCACGGCTGGATTTGGGAGGCAAAGGTGGTGGATAATGGTGGTGGTGTTGATGTTGATGATATTGTTGTTGATGTTGGTAATGGTGGAGAAAGGAGATAGTGTTTGGGGGGTGTGATGGTGGAGTTGGAGTGGAGAAGGTGGTGGTGGTGGTTGAATTGAGGAATTAGAAGGAGATGGGGTGGTGATTGAAAGAAGAAGATGAAGAGGTTGGAGTATTGAAGGAGAATGAGAAATTGGGGGAGTGGGTGGTGACGCAAGAGGTGGGCTGTCGCCAGGGAGAACTGCTAAAGTAAGAGAGCCTATCACCAGAGGTGGAGACAACCGTGATGCGGCCTTGGAGTTGAGAGGAGAGGAGGGAAATTGGAGAGTGGGAGAGAGAAATTAGAGTGAGAGAGATTAAGATTGAGCGAAAAGGGAAAGAGATTTGGGGGGAGAGAGAATTTGGGAGGAGGAGGTGGAGGTCTTTGGTGCTGGTTGTGTTGGCCAGGGGAAGGAGGAAGAAAGGAGAAGAAAAAAATGAAAAGAAAAGAACGAAAAAGGAAGAGATAAGGAGGAGAGAGGAGAGTAGATATTTTGGGGCGTTTATTGTGTGGAGGAGAAAAAAGAAAAAGAAAAAGAGAAGAAAAAAGAAAATAGGGAAATAAAGGAGTAGAGGAGAATAAAAAGAGAAATAAAGAAAAATAGAAAAGAAAAATATCTAGATAAGACTCCAAATCTGAGAAAACACTAAAAATACAAAAATACCAGAAAAATAGAGTAACTCGGAAAGGTTTTCTAAAATTTTTCAAAAATAGTAAATATTATTTTAAGATATATGGAGAAATCAGATTCAAGAAGTTCAATCTCATTTTCAAAATAAAAATTTTGGAATCTACCGGCGATACCGGTGGACACCAAAATCGGTCGAATTTCGATAAATTCAGAGAAATCCCTAAAAATGTACTAAGGTAGAAAATGTGATTTAAAGAAATAATATGTAAGCAGATATTAGAAGATCAACTCTGTTGTAAATAAAAAAATCTTGAAATTGACTAGAGATACCGTAAACATTGATTTTGAAGATTTTACGATTTATTTAGAAAATTTCAGATAATTAGGAAAAACCTGATGTTTGAAATTTAAATCAGTCAAATCTGACTACCATAGACTAAATCGAGTAATGCACTAGGATCGGGTTCCCGGTTCAGATTAGGGTTGACTCCGAGTCTGCGAATCTGGATCCAAAGCAAAACAATCACATAAATAATCATAAAACAAAAATAATACAAAAAGTAAAATGAAAAATATGATCGAAAAACAAGAACAAGTATCTAAGTACGTATTCTGAAAACGGGTAGTTACATTCTACCCGCTTCATAAAAATTTCGTCCTCAAATTTTGGTAAGGGGTAGATGAATACAGAAAAGATAGGGACAAGGATTATACCAATTAATATATGAATAACTAAGGCTAATGCTCATAATACGACTGATCGATAATTCGGGACCTAGATGTCTTCTTCTCTTTATGTCGCATAAAGATTCAGATGGTGCCATATCACTACTGATCTAATAATTGTTAATAAGAGAAATCTGCTAGACAAAGATAATGAAGAATCTGAATGGTCCGATTGGACTACCTAATCTATCTGAGAGTGATAAGATAAGCAGAATATAAGAAGAGTCCTTGTACTTCTCTAAAGATCTACACAGAATGGTGATTTAATTTCTGTATCTCTGATCCGTGTGGCTGAACTATCTCTCTCATCTAATTATCTACCAAAACTTCTGCACATTGACCGACTCAGAATAATATAAATAAGCTGACTTCAGAACTGGCCAACTTTCATCATTTGAATTTCTGTTGGATGTGAAACTATCCCTGATGAAGAGTCTATAAGAAGATTACGGATATTATGCATGTTCTTAGTCATTCTGGAAGTAGACCGTAATGTCGCAGATAAAGAAAACTCGATAAAGTGATCGTAAATATATACATGAAGAATAATTGATAATAACAAGTTTTGATTGCTGGCTCTAATTACACTAGAGGGTAAAACTGAGAATTTATAAGAACTACACTTTGGATGATAATCCTGACCGTAGATTAAATATCTTGAGAATACTCAAGTCCCGCAAGGTTGGCCGAATAGATCATCAATAAAGATTGTCACTAGTTTGTTCAGATACCACGAGAGAACCCAATTCGTTAAATCCACGAAAATACGCTAGGAGGGAGAAATTCGGGGAACGAGGTTATGATAATAAACTCTACCGGAACTAGCCACGAGCGAAATCAGAGCTAGGTGGGGCCATTGCGTAACACAACATCAGGCGCTAAGCATTAGGGTACGATGGAGCTAACGCTTTGCGAGGCTCACACTTGGCGAAGCTCACACGGCGAAGCCAACCTGTAACACAACGTTGAATGCTAAGCGCCATGGTGTAGCAAAGCCCACGCCCGATTGAACCCGCGTGACTAGAACATGACTCTCACTTGGCGAGGCTAGCGGAGTCGAAGTAAATCAAATTCATAAAAATTGTTGGGCATTGTGGCTCAGAAGAACATGATCAATAATTCACAATAGCCGAAATGAGTTCTTAATGTTGTTTTTTTTGGATGTCAACTTTACGACAGACCAATTCCATAAATACCTCAGCTCCGCGAAGTTGATAGAAGAGATCATGATCGTTGCTGGAATAATATAAATAAACAATACCATAGCCCTGTTTGACAGAAGTCCTGATTCCAGAAAATCATTTCATACCCACATTCCTTATGTAGCAATACGGTCTATCTGTCACTACATCTCTTGTTTATTCATATCTTAATTTGGTATAAAAAAGACGAGAACTGAAAAGTGAAAAGATAGAATGGAGACGAACACTGAAAAGATAGGAACAATAAGAAAAAAGAGGTAATTATGAAAAACTAAGATTGGGGATAATGCTATGATAAAGTAGATATAAGATAAAAATTTGCCAACTTAAAGCATGACAAAATGGGGATAATGGTTATGGGTGACACCATAAGGGTTTATGTCCCAAATATCGGGCACTGCTTCCTGCTCTTACCTAACCCAATACTCTGGCTTCCTCTTTGGTCGAATCATGTGCTTGCCTCCTTCTGCCATTTACTCTAGCTCTTGGTCTTCTCTATACTTGGTTATATGCTTGCTACTAGGGATGAAGTGGGGCTCCTCTGCCAGTAGGTCCTGGATTCTTTCTCGATGGTGGTACTGGATGTGCTGATCGGATCGGTGCATCATTCTTCGCCTTCTTAAATGGACAATCACCCTTCAAATGATCTCCGATTTCGCACACAAAACATAATCCATAGGCCATCTGACTGTTATGCTGTGGGTGTTCATGTTTCTGGTAAAACTCATATATTTCCTGCTGAGGAGAATGTTGAAGAGGACATATGGCTAATGAAGTACCAATGGGTCTCGCTGAATCCTCTCCATCCATCAACCGGAAGGGCCTCTTTACCAACTTCTTCTGTATCTTATTCTGACGCTTTTTCCAATCCCGTTCTACCTACTTACGAGTGATGGTAAGAACCTGAAAATATGTATTGAGGTGCTAGGGTATAAGAAAAGTCTAAATTTTTATTCTCAGGCCTTGTTGGAACCTACTTGCTCGATTTTCGTCATAAGCTTCCATGTACAGTGTGAACTAACTAAGTTGTAGAAACTCAGTAGCATATTCATCCACAGTTCTATCCTTTTACTGCAATCTGATAAATCTTCCATCTCTTTCTGTACGGTCTTCAGAAAGAACCTCTCATCGAAACTTTTCAAGAACTGGTCTAAAGCAATAAGCTTCTCCAGACTCGCTTCTTCTGCCAACTACCAGATTCTTGCTACATCTCTAAGTTGTATTTTAGTCACTTCCACCTGATTCTCATCTGGGACTCGAGCTGCCTTTAAGAGATCCATCGTGTCGATTAGCCACTACTCGGCATTCAATGGACTTTCGGTTCCACAAAACATAGCTGGTTGCAGTCTCCTGAAATCGGTCACATTTCCTGGTCTCGGTTCACCCCGTACCGTCAATAAGCCCTGGTGTAAGATCTTCGTCTGCTTCTGCTAATTTTCTATCGTACCCCGCAAGAGTCTCATCTAATCATCGCTTCTCCTACCGGGGTCACCATGAAAGGGGCCAAAACTGTCACGATTTCCCTGTCTTCCGTGTTTGAATTGGTCTAAAGATAACGGGAAATTGAAAATAAGCAAATGGAAGGGTTTCAGGAGTCAAAGGATGAAATATCATAAAGGAAGAAATAACTTTGTACTTGTGGTTAGAATGTATAGCCAAGGACTCATGCGCTAAAGTTGCAAATTAATATCCCATTAATATGTTGACTGGTTGTACTGAAGATGTGAGAGCCAAGACTCTGATACCACCCAGTAATGCACCGATCCTGTGCGTACAGAGACGTTACTGTGACATATATATGTAGGTCGTAAGTACCCTTACATATATACGCTAAGCATCAGTACAGACAAGAATCAGAGTAAAAAATACGTAGCGCATTATACATTCTAACATATAAATGCAATTACAAAGTTATCATAGGATGTGACACAATATTACAAGAATATTACATCACAATAGACGCAAATGCAAGAATACAAAAAGAATACTAGTATGAACAATACAAAAGGCGCTCACGAGTTGCAAAAGAAAAACTCGATAGCCAAGCAGGGGGCTGGAATCTCACACGGTTTGCCGATGATCTACGCTACTGCTGCGCCACTCTGATCAGCAATCGGGAGAATTCATAGGCTCCAAACTCTAGAATCTGAACATGCAGATGCAGGAAAGTTAGAACTCCCCAATGAGTAGTGTGGTGAATGTCAAGCGGTGTGCATAGTCAGGCACACGTATATCGATAAATCTGAAAAGAAAAACATGTATAGAAAACTGTGTCATGATCATAGGCACATAAGAGTATACAGTGAGACATCAAGTAATGTATCAAATGCAAATGTGAATAAAACTAGTTATACAAGCTCAGACTTTGGATTTATGTGATTGATACATTGAGGGGATAATCGAAATAAGAAAACTCTCAACTAATACCATATACCCCACGTCACCATTATCTGAGTTCATACAACCTGAGTTGCCCTCAGCATAGCAGAACAGGAATGTCAGGAGTAATTATTGTGTCACAGAGATCATATATAGGTGATGGGTAGGATAACTTAATCGTACAATAATAAAAATTAGTGTCGCCTATTATTCTAATCAATTTCTTCCAAGATCTTATACCATTGGCAGTTCATACCGGGTCCACACTCCAGTAGAACCCAATCTGAACTCTGATACACGAATACCCTTACTCGGATGAGAAAGTGATCCAATAACACTCATTACTGAGTTATTGTTGTTTGGTAATAAAGTTATATCTGATACAGGGTCATGAATTGAGTCACAAGCATACCGATACAAAGTAGACAAGAGGTCAGAAAATCTAGTGTAGCAACCTAGAATCATATATAATAAAGCAGATTGTCTGGCTTAAGTTATACATCATAAATTGTTAGATTATAATAATAGGGCAAACCATGCAAGAGTAAGTTAACGTGCTACAATTTAGGTTACATAATAATAAACATCAGTACCGTCTAATATTTCAATTATCTTCCTACTAGTGTCTCACACCACTAGTAGTCCGTACTAGGATGTGTACTCCAATAGAATTCATTTGGATCTGATATGTGAGTATCAGTACCCGAATGAAGGAGAGATCAAATATCCCACGTTCCTAATATTATTATTGTTACGTGTCAAGTGCTGGATCAGGAGAGCAAAAAAACCACGGACGCGGTAGTGAATACCTAAAGATGGCCCCCACCATGTGTGTGGTGTGACACTTTACTCTATGTGACACTTAGCTCCATATCATATGCATTTTGGGTAACAGGTGTAAAGAGGACGCGATGTGTATACCTAGAGGTGGCCCCATGGATACCAAGAGGTGGCCCCCATCACATGTGTGGTGCGGCACTTTCCTCCATGTGGCACTTAGCTCAACTCGCCATCCCTCTAGTTCAGGTATATGAGATATGATGCCAGTAATAAGTCAGGAATCAAATATCAGTTGTCGGGTGATTAACAGGTCAGGTGACATGATACCAGAAAACATATAATTAAATGTTTTAAATTCTTCACAAACAGCAAAAGAATATATAGAATAATATCTGAAATATCAATTAGGCAAGCGGCAAGCAAGCAAGCAAACATCCGAGCAAAGCAAAAAGTGCTAGGGACAAGATCAGTGAACAGAGTTTTATCACTAAAGCGCCGGTGGAACTCAGGAACAACTCGACTTAAGATGAGAGTCTAAAATCCGACAGAGTTTCGCCTAGGCGTATTTAGTGGTAAAATATTGAACGCTAAGCTGCCTTTCTAGGCATAGCAAGAAAGTGCAGAAGACTTTAATAAACCTCGAAGAGGTTAAGCCAGATACTACGCAAACAAGTGTAAAGCTAGACCGTGCCTGACGAGGCTACGCAATTAAGCTCGGCTCGCAGACACACGGTATAGGTATTAAAACCCAGGGGTTTGAGCAAAGTGGGAGCGTAGCAGGTCGTACCTGATGAGGTGTCAATAGATTAATTACACAATCACACTGCTTAGTTAGGCTCCCGAAAATGCTAGAAAGCCACAGGGGTTTAGCCAAAAAACTGATATAGAAGCGCAAAGCGGTTAAACCAGGAGGCTAACGACCACGAAGGGTCAACCACGCATGGTAATAGAGTAGATATCATAGCATGGTATATATACAAAAATTAAATTACCCTAGTACAAACATTCGTCGCAGGCATAATACAGGTACAGTCCTAGGCACTCGGCCACATACAAATACATGTATACATGTGAACGAATACAACTACAATTAAATAAAAATAAAATACATACTCGACTCAATGGAGTAGGAAAACCCAAAATGAGGTGAGGACACTCGCCTATAAATCTTCAAAAAACACCGTAAATTCCCGAATCTCAAAGCATGTGTACACCCCACTAATATATAAAATATATAGAGAGAGAATAAGAGAGAGAAGAGAGAAGAGAGAAACTAAGAGAGATAAAGAAAGAATTGCAGGAGATAGAAAGGGTCAAAGAGAGAGAGAGTGGTAGCAGCAGCACAGGCCGCGACCCATGTAACGGTCCCAGATTTCATCAACTTAGACCTTCATAAAACCTTAATTTAGGAAAAATAATTTCCGTTCTTGTTATTCTCATTACTCAATAGATCATCATAATCTTCTATAATTTCTCTAAAATTTTGGTAGCACCTCATGTATTTATCACTTGTCCCAAACACAAGATATATCAATATCAGCCTACACGGTTTATCTCAATCCAAATACATGGTATATCAAACTCAACCACACAACATGATAATATTTCAGTTTGACATCACCTACTTGTATGAAAATGTAAAATTTATATGCTCGAGAGTTCCCTCTCGGCAGCCACAATGTAACACAGAACTAATTATAATTTCAACTCATCACCATCATCAGAATCTAGCTCAACTCTATGCAGATCCATCTTACGGGAGTAACACATTCTACAAATATACATATAATAGGGTTATGAACATATTCAACAAGAACTTTAAAGCAATAAAACTAAATCGCATTCTCAATACATTCATTGTTAACAAAATTCTCAATGCCTAAACTTAAAGCGGATCCTCTGCCATGACGCGACCAGAAAATATGGAACTGAAAGGGAGTGAGCTCGACAGCTCAGTGAGTAGTGCTAGAAGGAAATAGTGAACATAATTGATGATAGGCATGATTTTTCAAATAATAGAGCAGATATGAATGAACAAGAGAAACAAAGAATTGACAATGTCTCATGATAATAACAATCAAGACAATTGTATCTATAATCTTCAGAATTGTCTGATTCTTAGTCATTGAATAGGATTTATGAGTTGTATAACACAATTCTGTTAGTTATTTAGCTTCTTACTGAATTCAACATGTGTATATACAACATGTATTACATACGTAGCTTGTATTCACCTCACGGTGATAGACCAATCACAAAAACTAAATCATAACATAATTTACATATTAAGATAACACATGCATCACAAAACATACTTGTATATTATATAATCGTATCGCACTACACATGTCACAATAACACATCGCACTTCACAATATTTACAGGTCATATTCAATGAGATACACATTATACATTATTCATATGCATATATAATTCACACGTGAAGTGTGGATTCTCCGTCTTTCCCCTCTTACCGGCTCCCCACCCGGCCCCTTCCTCCACATATGTAAATATATAAAACAATAACACTATCTTTGCTCCTACCGGCTCCCGTCTGACCCCTTCCTCTGTTATGTATATATATGTATATATATCGTATAATAATAACACCGTCTTCTCCCTCCTACCGGCTCCCATCCGACCCCTTCCTCCATATATATATATATATATATATATATATATATATATATATATATATATATATATATATATATATATATATATATATATATATATATATATATATATATATATATATATATATATATATGAATATAAAACAGTAACACCGTCTTTCCTCTCCTACCGGCTCCCACTCGGCCTCTTCCTCCAATGAGCATAAATGTAAAAAGGCGTATATGTATACTTACATGTAAATAATAACCAATATATTAATGATATAAATATCAATTAAATATTATAGTTTACTTTGCCGCTTAGTAATTATATTATTGAGGAGATACATATGGTTCACTGTACATGAGTATACATAAGTTATAAGTTAACTATATAACGAGCTACTCACCTCATTTATATAAATTGAGTTCTTTTTCAGATTACTAGCATCCAACTTTCTAGAGTCGATTACAAGTATATGTGTGAATATATATAATATATATGACACAAAATGTCATACACAATCATATCAATCATAGTCACACAAATTTCCAGGGCACACCTTATGATTGAAACCAATCGTTACTTGTATGTCGATGCCTTATGTGTCAATAAACATACGAATACTAAATGACTTATCAGACAACTGTTTGCACTGCCAACATACATTCTTAGACCATACGATTAGATCTTGTAGTTAAATATATATCTCCTTTATGTTTGATGTTTGATGTCTGTTGACTCTTTAAAAAAGACAAAATTCTTACTGGCCTGAACAATATCTAAACTTGTTGACATTTACAAAAGACAAGTGACAGACAAGCTGACGACCAGTTCTGTACCCATCTCCGAGGGACAAAGCAGCAACTTGGACTCTACTGATCCAGTGAAGCAGACAGTGAGCCCAGATTGTCTCTAATGAGACCTAAGCAGGTCTAAGATGCTAAGTTAGCTCAACACTTAGCATCATATGAGCCCAAAGGGATACCCTCGCCTGAGAGGCTAAGATTGTCCAACTTCGCCTTGAAGCCATTCAAAGCTCCGTCAGGGAGCTAACTTACAGCTTCGCCTGAAGTACTCAGTTAACCCCGCAGAGAGTTAGCTTCGCTTGAAGTAGAAGGATGTTCGGTGGCTTCGCCACAGATGTTATCTAGCTCCGCTGAAGAGCTTTCTTCTGACGTCGCCAGATGCTTCTTCCAGCTCCGCTGCGAGCTCGACGTGACAGTTCCGCTGCGGGTCTGTTATGGTCAACCTTTGACCAATTAAATCTCCAGATGAGATCAAATCAATTCAGGATCAAGATCAAATCTAATCAAGATCGAATCTGAGATCAAATTTGGCAGTTGTTTGCCATAATCTCTTGACTCTCCTAAAACGAGTTAAAGGATCAGGGGAGATCTTCCAATTATATGGAAAGAATCAAAACAGATCAGGAGGTCGACCTACCCGCTACTTCTAACTTCGCAAAAGCTGATTCTAGCCTCGCAGCAAGGCTACTTTCCAGATTTGAACAGATTAACTCAATCTTTTTTATATTTTCAAGGGACGATTATACTCCTGCTCTCCTTATAAATAGCCCACCAGAGGCACAAGGAGGACACACACACACGGAGGCTGAAAAAACAGAGAGAGACGGCTAAACAGAGACCTATTCTCTTGCTTCCAAGAATTCAGAGAATTCAGAGAACTGCTTCTCTAATCAGGGTGCTGATACCCTAATACCTCCCTTTCAAGGAATCTCTAGAACTAGGTGAGAAGAAATTTCCAAGTGGAGGCGGTTTGAGAAGTAAGGAGAGGGTTCTACCAACCTTCTGTTCTCCGATTCCCCGAACCAGACGAGAAGGGAATCTTATCGATCGCATCATCAAAGGGACAAAGTGGTCGCGCGCTGACCAGACTCCTATCGGCACACTTCTCCAGAGTCTCAGAGGAGATCTACTTGTAATCTTTTGTGTTACTTGTAATTTAGCTTCTCGACACTTTTTGTAAGTTTTCCCCTTTGCAAAATCAATGAAAAACAATATTGTAAATATCTCACTACCAATCCATGTTTAGAATCTTAACATACTTATTAATTATAAGTGCTCCAATAAGTCAGCACTTAAGCAATATCACCTATTTTTATTCCATCAAAATCATTACTTGTGATTTAAGAGTATATGATTCACTAGGTTAAGTTCTCTTCAAAAGTTATTGAACAATAATCAAGTTTCACATTTAACTTATGTATACAAAATCAACATATATCGGTTCTTATTATTGGTCCAATAATTGTATCCAAGCCCATGTTCATTTCTACTCACTTTTTTTTAGTATTTGTTTAAATCAGAGTTGTACTTCACTCACTAATACACAATTTCGATCGCCATCCATATCATCAAATATAAGATATAATTACAGGCTGATTTGGTTACTGTTGTTGATCATTAAAACCAAATTCTTATTCACGAATCCAGGATACTATCCAACTATTTATATTAGATAAACACAATTCTATCTAACAAGAAAAATTATTCTCATCAAATCCTCAGTTGACTATGACAATATCATACAGGCATCTATTAACATATCACCTTTTATGTCAAACAACTTTTAGACAATTTCAGGTGAACTTAGAAAAGTTAACGGCTTAGAAGTCTGCGACTTCTTTGCAATAAGAATATAGACAATATTATATTTAAATGAGAAGCAGGAATGTCAACTTTCTTAACATAACAAATCTTCCACCTTTAACTCAGTGTCAAAATTTCTAAGAAATTATCACGTGTATAATAAGGTATGGATCTCATTACATTTGGCGCTAAACTGCATACAAATTTATTCGTACCTTTATGTTTTCATGAGCTAGATAAAGACAGTCTGCTATCTGGAGTAGACACAACTATTTAAAAGTTTCAGTGAAGTCCTACATACATGACACCTTATTTTGGTAGAAAGTTGTTAAGAATTTCTTGTCATATACCACACATTACTTATATTATCTACAGTGGGAATATTCTAGCAGAAAACTCTTAATCACAATGTTAAGTCAAGATCTTCATAAATCATAGCATAGAAAGACACATTTCTCATATTCCATCACATTCATTTCCTTTATTTTACTTCAACTACATCCTGAATCTTTCAACAATCTCTTTAATGACTATCAAGTGTCTTACTCTTCCTATATCATCTCATTTCCCTATTGAGGCATGTTAGATAAAATGACATAATTAGTGACATAATCCTTGAAAAGATTTTACTTCTACACAACACTTTTCAAGAATATACTCGTCTCATTAAGCAATCCTTCGTCAACATACATCTTTATGATAAGAGGGAGACATCGCACATCGACACTTGCACATGACACCATTGGGTCTTGGATAACATTTTCCACCTCTTCAACCACTTCTTTCTTAAATAATACTTGCAATATCATCCTATAAGTCGCAACATTACGATCAAGACCAATCTATTTGATCCTTTCATAAAACTGAATACACTCAGAATATTTCTTCTGGAAACAAAAAGAGACATGAAGATGCTGAATGTTTCTGTATAGCTTGATTCCTCTCTCTCCTTCATCTTTTGAAGATAGTTATACTGAAGGAGCATCATAAAGAGTTAAGTCCTAGCCTCGCCTATACGGCTAAGCCAGACTGATCCAGAGGGACACAGTTTTGACCCCACCTATATGGCAGGACTGGCTCAAACTTGAAGAGACTAAGTCCTAATTCCTGCTTATGTGGCGAACTTAGCAAGCAAGCATGCAATGATCTTTCTTTGATCAAGTGAAAATGATAGTTTCGCCAGGAAGCTGGGAAATAGGGCTTAAGCCAATCTCTGCAGATCAGTCAGATACAAAATGATGAACAAGGAAAATCAATCCCTGAGGCAGTTGATAAAGCTAAGTTAAGGGAGATAAACTCCCTAAAGTCATTAGTTCATTGGTAAAGTCTCTGGATGACCGAAACTCACCAGTTCTTGGCCGGTTAATGACCAGAGTGGTCACCCCACTATTTCAGAAATCTGAATATACTTCTCTCAACAACCAGGAGAAATCATGAGCAGACTGCTTCTCTGCAAAGGACCTCAAGTGTCCTATTTATAGGCCTCATGGCCTGATCGCACCGCTGTTGCTTCAAGCATAGAAGCGTGAGCGAATTTAAGGCATTTACTGAGCCTTGAGAAAGGGAATAGTCTCCCTTGGAAATGCACAAGGAAGGAATGATCTCCCTCGTTAATGCAAGAGAAGTTATTTCAACTTCGGGAAAGGAAATAATCCTTCTCGTAATTAGCCAAAAGGCTGTTGGCCTCGGGAAAGGAACGACGTTACAAGACCAATTTGAAGCGTATCTACTCCGGGAGCCTCGGACGCGAAGCTACCCAGATGCAGAGCTACCCAGAATCGCGAATCTACACGATTCTTTGGCAAATTTATCCCAAAGCAGGATCGAAAACGAAGCTGAACTCAACCACCATGCCGACGTTCGTACTTCACATACCATCAATCAAAGCAATTCAAAGTATTTCGAAGCCTGAACCATTCTATTGCGGACTTTTGAAAACTCTAAAGGGGGTCTTGTTGATACTTTAAAAAAGACAAGATTCTTACTGGCCTGAACAATGTCTAAACTTGTTGACATTTATAAAAGACAAGTGACAGACAAGCTGATGACCAGTTCTGTACCCATCTCCGAGGGACAAAGCAATAACTTAGACTCTACTGATCCAGTGAAGCAGACAGTGAGCCCAGATTGTCTTTGAAGAGACCTAAGCAGGTCTAAGATGCTAAATTAGCTCAACACTTAGCATCATATGAGCCCAAAGGGATAACCTCGCCTGAGAGGCTAAGATTGTCCAACTTCGCCTTGAAGTCATTCAAAGCTCCGTCAGGGAGCTAACTTACAGCTTCACCTGAAGTACTCAGTTAACCCCGCAGAGAGTTAGCTTCGCTCGAAGTCACACGCAACCACGCAGAAGGATATTCGGTAGTTTCGCCACAGATGTTATCTAGCTCCGCTGAAGAGCTTTCTTCTGACTTCGCCAGATGCTTCTTCTAGCTCCGCTGCGAGCTCGACGTGGCAGTTCTGCTGCGGGTCTGTTATGGTCAACCTTTGACCAATTAAATCTTCAGATGAGATCAAATTAATTCAGGATCAAGATCAAATCTAATCATGATCGAATCTGAGATCAAATTTGGCAGTTGTTTGCCATAATCTCTTGACTCTCCTAAAACGAGTAAAAGGATCAGGGGAGATCTTCCAATTATATGGAAAGAATCAAAACAGATCAGGAGGTCGACCTACCTGCTACTTTTAGTTTCGCAGAAGCTGATTCTAGCCTCGCAGCAAGGCTACTTTCTAGATTTGAACAGATTGACTCAATCTGTTTCCATATTTTCAAGGGACGATTATACCCCTGCTCTCCTTATAAATAGCCCACCAGAGGCACAAGGAGGACACACACACACGGAGGCTGAAAAAACAGAGAGAGACGGCTAAACAGAGACCTATTCTCTTGCTTCCAAGAATTCAGAGAACTGCTTCTCTAATTAGGGTGCTGATACCCTAATACCTCCCTTTCAAGTAATCTCTGGAACCAGGCGAGAAGGAAGTCCCAAGTAGAGGCGGTTTGTGAAGTAACGAGAGGGTTCTACCAACCTTCTGTTCTTCGATTCCCTGAACCAGGCGAGAAGGGAATCTTATCGATCGCATCGTCAAGGGACAAAGTGGTCGCGCGCTGACCAGACTCCTATCGGCACACTTCTCCAGAATCTCAGAGGAGATCTACTTGTAATCTTTTGTGTTACTTGTAATTTAGCTCCTCGACCCCTTTTTGTAAGTTTTCCCCTTTGCAAAATCAATGGAAAACAAGATGGCGACTCCGCTGGGGAACGAATTCTCCACTGTTGAGAATCAAGTATCTCAATGCGATGAACAGACCTTCGGGTCTATCTCTGAATTCGAGAAAGCCGGTGTAGCCAGAGCCTCTCTGGCTAAATCTTCAAAGCAAGTCTCCATGGAGACAGATAAGGCTCTCTGTAAGCCTACCGCGGTCTTCTGGCGCAATAAGGAAGCAGGCCCACAATGCAAGGGTCAGAATCTTCAGCCCGTCACCTTCGAGAACCTAGTCGTTCACTTCGACCAAGGAAAATTCGAAGAACTCCTCTCTGGGGGTGGTCTAATGCTCCATGCACGAAAGCATAGAAAGGTCTCCATGGCCAAGGTTTCAGAGCAGAAACCAAAAGCAGAATTCTGCCAACACCCCTCAGCCTCGCATGTGGCTAGTCAGGTTCCCTGTGTTGGCCCAAAGGCCTATCACCCTAGTTTTAATGATGATCAACTCATGAAGTTATGTTTACTAATGATCTTGTGTTTAATTAGTGACAGATTTATGATCAAGATCTTAGTAGGTGTGGATCTTCAATAAAGGATTTAAAGTCAAGTTTTGGAGCTAGCACCGGTTGATTCAAGAGCTTGTGCATCAAGATCACATCAAGTACTCAAGAGGAGTCTAGCTCTATGGATCGAGTTTGGACCAAGTCAAGAAGATGAGAAGCCTTCAAGTGAAGACTTCAAGAAGATGAAGACTTGTGTCTAGGTATAAGATTTTGTTTTGTTTAGTTAAAAATGTAAAGGATAGATAGTTGGTGGATTGCTCAAGTACATATACACACACACTCTTGATTTAGAATTGTTTTCATAAAAGATTTTTAGTTTAGAAAAGATTTTCATTTTGGAAAAATACTTATTTGGATTTTGGTATTTTCTTATATACATATCTTTTATCCAAAATCAAGTTTAGAGCTTATTGTCAAAAACATAGATATTTCATCTTGATTGTGTAGTGGTTCATATCCATACACACTATGCCTTAAAATGAATTATAATATCTTGTTTTTGTATTTGATGAAGATTTGGAAAAACATGTTTTGGAAAATTATTGTTTTGGAAAAACAGTTTTTTATCATGAGCCAAATATTTCCAACTTACAAAAATAGTCCAATCTTTTATAACATGCCTTGATTTTGTGCAAGCATGTTTGTATATCAAAGTATATTGGTAAACTATTTTTGTAGATTTTTATGTATTTTATGGGATTTTATTTGAACCAAAAAGACAAACTTTTTAATCCCAGAAAAATTATTTCAGGCTTCAGCTAGTCGACTCATACTAGCTTATAAGTCGACTAACACTGAAGTCGGTCGACCGGGTCGACCGACCGACGTGCACAAACGTGCACGCCTGTGTGTACTGGTGGACGGTCGACCGTGCCGGTCGACCGCTCCAGAGAGCAGTGCTCTCTGAAAAGTTCGGCCGACCGCACCGGTCGACCGTGGCTCCAACGATCAGAAATCCGACCGTTGGCGGTCGACCGGGCCGGTCGACCGGCAGTACTGACAGATCCCAACGGCTAATTTTCTGGCAGCCTATAAATTGGGGGTCTTGTCATTGTTTTACTACAAGATTTTAGGAGAGCCTTGAGCTAGTTTTTCCCAGTCTTTTAAAAGAGTTTTCTCCACATATTTGAGAGCTAATTCTTCCAATCAAAAGGGAAGTTTTATCAAGAGTGTTTAAAAGAAAGTCTTTGAGTTTTCCTCCACCTTTCACATCCTTGTTTTTCTCACACCACACTTGAGCATCCATTGATTATTCATCCTATAGGTGTGTTGTAGTGAGAGTGCTTTAGGTGATCTAAGTGTTGTGATCACCAAAGATCTTTTCTTTGTTCCTTGAGGAGACGGGCAAGTGTGCTCGTGATTATTTGGGTCCTAGTGAGGACTCGGTTGTTTCGGGTTCGGGTGCGAACTCTTTGAGGTGCGGCCTCGGCGAGCCGGTGGCTTGCGGTGTGTACGGGACTAGAGAGTCCGAGGGCTTGTAGGTGTTGCGGCACCGAGGAGAGATCCATTGGGATCTTGCATAGTGGAAATCCTTCGTGTGTCGAAGGCGGGGATGTAGAGCAAGTGTGCTCGAACCTCGAAACATACCCTTGTGTTTGCGATTGCCATCTCTCTCTCTCTCTATCTCCTTTATATCTTGCATAGCTTATATTGTCTTTACATTTACATGCTTGATATATGTTGTGTGCATAATTGATATATATACTTGCGTGGGATTGTTGCTAACACTTGTATTCAACCAAGAGAGCCAACGGGGCACCTCAACCCATTCAAGGGGAATCTAGAGGAGTTTGTCCAGAGCCCTTCACGGGGAATTCGGCAACACTCTTGGTTATACGTGGTGTTTAGTGTAAAAGTGTTAATTTGGTCATAGTTGTTTTTAGCTTCCGCATTATTTGCATCATTGGGCATTAAGTGACCATTAGATTAGCCTTCACCTATTCACCCCCCCTCTAGGTGAAACCCTACAATTGGTATCAGAGCTTGGTACTCTGATTTGATCTAACAACCTAGAGTAAAAGATCCTCATTTTAGGCTAATCACAATATTTTTGTACACACACCATGGACTTCATGTCACCACCCATATTTGACATTGTTAACATCCATATATGGAAGGTGAAGATGTCCTTGTACCTCAAAGCCTTAGGTTATCATGTTTATCTTGCCACTACTAATAATGCATATTGTATAGATGGTAAGAATTTTGAGGCTAATACAAAAGCCCTTCATGCTTTAAAGTCTACCCTAGACGATGTTTATTTATCTAGAGTTTCTAACTTTGATTCGGCTTTTGTAGTGTGGAATACCCTCATCTCCCTCGGCGAAAAAGATCAATACTATACGGGGAGCGATTCGGACGTTGGAAGCGACACCTCCAACGTGTGCTATATGGTCCAAGGGGATGACCCCCTTGAGGTAACTACCGAATCCGAGGTAGAAGATGATAATATATCATATGATGAGCTTAGCACTTTTTGTCAACTATTGCTTGAAAAGTATGACATGATTAAGAAAGAAAATAAAAATTTGAAAAAGAACATTGCTTGCATGCATATAGAACAAGATTCATTTAAATCTAGCATTGCATGTTTAGAAAAAGATAACAAAAATTTGAAAAAGGATTTTGATTGCATGCTTAAAGAAAATGACTCTTTCAAATCTAGGATTGCATGCTTAGAAAAAGAAAATAAAGATTTGAAAAATGAGAATGTTTCCTCATTTTCAAAATTGAATGATTTGTGTGAAGGAAACAATACTTTGAAAAATAAAATTGATTTGGTGGAAAAACAAAAAGAAGTTGTTTTTCAAGAAAATAAATCTTTAAAAGAAAAATTTGTGAAAAAGAAAAAGATTTTGTTTCACAAAAGAAAAAAAATGATTCTTTATCTCATCATGCTTTACATGCCACCACTAATGAGATAAAAGTTTTGAAAAATAAAATGGATGGTTTGAGTTCAACCTTGAACTCTTGTGCTTTCAATCATTCTAGGTTGGAGTCAATGTTTTCAAAGAAACAAACTCCACACATTCATGCACATCATAACCATACATTTGCTTATGTTGCACAACATGATCACACTCCTACACATAAGCATACTAAGGTGTACGTATGTACACATTGTGGCCGCAAAGGCCATTTAGCAAAATATTATTATGATAGATTAGATCATTTTAATTTTGCTAAGAATAAAAGATTTTGGGTTCCTTACAACAAAGCTAACCCCGTGGACCCTACAAGAAAATTTGGGTACCAAAATCCTCACCATTTGCTTGTGATGTAGGTGAGGGCTCTCACAAAACATGAGAGAATTGGTGCCTTGGTAGTGAATGCAAATGGACTTGATGGACACACATTTGGAGCACCGCTATCAAGGAGGTTTTGGTGGGACAACCACCATGTTAGGAGCTTTGGAGTTGGTAACAATTTCTAAACTCCTACTTTTTATGTACATGCCTTTTACATATATCATATTCATAGCATGTTCATGTTTTGTGTTTTTATGTGCTTCATGTGGTAATAACATGCTTAGATGTAGTTTTTATCAAAACTTGTATTATGCATGTACAAATAGTGAGCTACATTTGTTTTATATATATTTGCACTTCATGCTCATTTGTACCCACTATATGCATATGTATAGACTAGTTTTGATGATTCTCTTTTATACATGTTTTACCTACTTTATTCTTTACTTCATGTATATGTATTTTAAATTCAAATCTAATAAATATACATGTATACCCGTGAGTCTCTTGCCTTAATGCAAACATCATTAATAGACTCATTTAGATTTGGGATATGTATGTGTATTGTTAGGATTAGATTGATCATACATATACCAAGAAGATTAGTGTTTTGATTTTTCGTGTTTTTGTTAAAATGTGACTTTTGATCTCTTTGAGCTTCTTTGACTATTTTCATAAAAAATACTAGTTACATGATCGTTTAACACTCACATCTTTGTTAAAATCATTTTTTGAGCCTTATAGATCATGAGTGCTTAAATGTTTGTGTATCTAGTTATGTTTATGAAAAACATAAGATTTGATATATTTGAAGGATCTTTAACTAGTTTTCCAAAAACAATTTATACTAGTTATTTATTCTTCAAATAATTTTTTTGATTGACACATGATTCTATTTTTCTCAAAATTTGATGCTTCATGATTTGAATATTAGTTTATATGTTAGTTTTTGTCAACACTAGGATTTATACTTGTACATGTCGTGGGCCACAAATAAATCTATTTATATTTGTGCTTGAATGCTTATTTGAACCCATGAAATGTGCTTGTATTGCTTGGTTTTGATGATACATACATTTTTAAACTTGTATTCTCTTTTTGAATTTGATTCATGATCATGTGTTTTCTTTTCATGTATTTTGCCAAACTTTAAGATATACATGTATACCTCTTGAGTCATTTGCCTTTAATGCAAATCTATTTATATGGACTCATTTGTGTTTAAGAGATATGTATGTATACTTATTGTGTTGTCAAAACATACATATATCTTGAAATATAAATTTTTTTAATAAATTTTTTTTTTTAATTTCATGTTTTTGAAGGATCTTTAACTAGTTTTTCAAAAAAAATTTATCTTTAACTAGTTAATTATTCTTCATTTGGTAGAGTTTTTCAAACTAAGCTTATTTTCAAATCTTTTTTTGAAAACCCCTACCATCTATGGGCGGATGGCTGGGCGCGTATGCCTTGTAAGCTTAATTGACAAATCTTTTACCTTGTGCATATCAAGGGATGGTAGGTTATGAGTTATACACTTGATCTTATTATTATGTCAATTGGTATCATGAATCGTTTCAATTGGTATTAATATGAACTTATTTTGTATATACTCATATTTTGTTTCTTATATATGTATGTATCAATTTCACTTGGTATACTCATTTTTCATACATATATATGATTTTCATGTGCTTAACTTTCAATTGGTTCACATTTTAAAAAAAAAAGCACAAAGTTTATGATGAAAAATAAAAAAAAAAATTTGTTTACTATTGATATCAAAATGCTTCAACTTCATATTTGTTAAATATCAATTGATATCAATATGTTTTATGATAATGATTATTTTCAATTAGGTATCTTAAAATTTGATTGTTTTACAAGAGCTCTGATACCTTTCAAAAAAAATTTTCTAAGAAAAAATAATTAAAAAAAAACATTTTGTTGGTTTGTATTACCCCTTCTTGATCTTTTTATTTTGACAAAAAAGGGGAGAAAAATTTGTTTGATTTGATTTTACTTTGAACCCTTTGTTGATGATTGACAAAAAGGGGGAGAAATATTTGAGTTATATGCATGTTTTCATGTTTTCATTGCTTAAGGGGGAGAAGTATTTGTCTTCCTTATTGTTTATGCATATATGTTTTGTTTTGCAAATAGGAGAAAAAGATTTATTTTGTTTTATCTCCATACATTTGCATACATATTTATGAGCTTCATTGTCATATATTATTATTTGTGTCTATGCATGAGTTAAGGGGGAGCTTTTTTGAAACTTCTTTGAAACTTCACTTTAATCCATGCATATATAACCTCATGAGTTTTGTCATCATCAAAAAGGGGGAGATTGTTGGCCCAAAGGCCTATCACCCTAGTTTTGATGATGATCAACTCATGAAGTTATGTTTACTAATGATCTTGTGTTTAATTAGTGACAGATTTATGATCAAGATCTTAGTAGGTGTGGATCTTCAATAAAGGATTTAAAGTCAAGTTTTGGAGCTAGCACTGGTTGATTCAAGAGCTTGTGCATTAAGATCACATCAAGTACTCAAGAGGAGTCTAGCTCTATGGATCGAGTTTGGACCAAGTCAAGAAGATGAGAAGCCTTCAAGTGAAGACTTTAAGAAGATGAAGACTTGTGTCTAGGTATAAGATTTTGTTTTTGTTTAGTTAAAAATGTGAAGGATAGATAGTTGGTGGATTGCTCAAGTACATATACACACACACCCTTGATTTAGAATTGTTTTCATAAAAGATTTTTTAGTTTAGAAACGATTTTTCATTTTGGAAAAATACTTATTTGGATTTTGGTATTTTCTTATATACATATCTTTTATCCAAAATCAAGTTTAGAGCTTATTGTCAAAAACATAGATATTTCATCTTGATTGTGTAGTGGTTCATATCCATACACACTATGCCTTAAAATGAATTATAATATCTTGTTTTTGTATTTGATGAAGATTTGAAAAAACATGTTTTGGAAAATTATTGTTTTGGAAAAACAGTTTTTTATCATGAGCCAAATATTTCCAACTTACAAAAATAGTCCAATCTTTTATAACATGCCTTGATTTTGTGCAAGCATGTTTGTATATCAAAGTATATTAGTTAAACTATTTTTGTAGATTTTTATGTATTTTATGGGATTTTATTTGAACCAAAAGACAAACTTTTTAATCCCAGAAAAATTGTTTCAGGCTTCAGCTAGTCGACTTATACTAGCTTATAAGTCGACTAACACTGAAGTCGGTCGACCGGGTCGGTCGACCGACGTGCACAAACGTGCACGCCTGTGTGTACTGGTGGACGGTCGACCGTGCCGGTCGACCGCTCCAGAGAGTAGTGCTCTCTGGAAAGTTCGGCCGACCGCACCGGTCGACCGTGGCTCCAACGGTCAGAAATCCGACCGTTGGCGGTCGACCGGGCCGGTCGACCGGCAGTACTGACAGATCCCAACGGCTAGTTTTCTGGCAGCCTATAAATTGGGGGTCTTGTCATTGTTTTACTACAAGATTTTAGGAGAGCCTTGAGCTAGTTTTTCCCAGTCTTTTAAAAGAGTTTTCTCCACATATTTGAGAGCTAATTCTTCCAATCAAAAGGGAAGTTTTATCAAGAGTGTTTAAAAGAAAGTCTTTGAGTTTTCCTCCACCTTTCACATCCTTGTTTTTCTCACACCACACTTGAGCATCCATTGATTATTCATCCTATAGGTGTGTTATAGTGAGAGTGCTTTAGGTGATCTAAGTGTTGTGATCACCAAAGATCTTTTCTTTGTTCCTTGAGGAGACGGGCAAGTGTGCTCGTGATTGTTTGGGTCCTAGTGAGGACTCGGTTGTTTCGGGTTCGGGTGCGAACTCTTTGAGGTGCGGCCTCGGCGAGCCGGTGGGCTTGCGGTGTGTACAGGACTAGAGAGTCCGAGGGCTTGTAGGTGTTGCGGCACCGAGGAGAGATCCATTGGGATCTTGCATAGTGAAAATCCTTCGTGTGTCGAAGGCGGGGATGTAGAGCAAGTATGCTCGAACCTCGAAACATACCCTTGTGTTTGCGATTGCCATCTCTCTCTCTCTCTCTATCTCCTTTACATCTTGCATAGCTTATATTGTCTTTACATTTACATGCTTGATATATGTTGTGTGCATAATTGATATATATACTTGCGTGGGATTGTTGCTAACACTTGTATTCAATCAAGAGAGCCAACGGGGCACCTCAACCCATTCAAGGGGAATCTAGAGGAGTTTGTCCAGAGCCCTTCATGGGGAATTCGGCAACACTCTTGGTTATACGTGGTGTTTAGTGTAAAAGTGTTAATTTGGTCATAGTTGTTTTTAGCTTCCGCATTATTTGCATCATTGGGCATTAAGTGACCATTACATTAGCCTTCACCTGTTCACCCCCCTCTAGGTGAAACCCTACACCCTGCGAACCTAAGTCTCCTTTTTCAAAGTAGATGTGGAGGCCAAACCAGAAGGCTCTGTATAAAGCCTCAGGCGTAGTTACCCCACAAATGTGTCTCTCTTGCGAAGAAAAAGCTAAGATGTCTGCCTGCTCCAACGAGACTGCTAGCCGTGAAGTCATAACGACGACCATGCCTACGCCTAATTCAAGAGTAACAACTCCTCGCGTCAGCCTCGTTCTCATGAGCGAAGCCACTGTCCCTCAGGGTACGCATGATGTTCATAGCCGCGAAGCTGGAACTAACGCACCATAACGTGCTTTGTTCCCCAGTTCTTCAAGTACTAAGCTCGCTCTTCGCAGCGAAGCTCAGGGATTGTCCCTAAGTGCTGATAGCGGTGCTTATGCAGCTTCAGCGCCCAAAGGCGTTTCCGAGGCTTTTAGCCGCGAATTTAGAGCCAAAACACTATCTAAGGCTAATCGCCTTCGCAGCAACATAGCGAAGAAAGCACCACAGCGTGCTTCGCTCCCCAGTCCATCAAGCGCTAAGCTCGCGCTTTGTAGCGGAGTTAAGGGATTGTACCTAAGTGTTGACAGCGGTACTTATGCAGCTTCAACACCCAAGGACATTCCCAAGGCTCTTAGCCGCGAAGCTAGAGCTAAAGTACTATTTAGTGCTAATCCCTGCTGCGGTGATAAAAAGAACAGAACATCATTCTATGTGCAATCCAACAACAGCTTCTGCACTGGATCTTTTAGGCCCAACTGGGTCTGACTTGCGAGAATTCTTGACAAGCAAACAGGAGTCAGAATCTCTCTAAACTTCTCCCTCTGTTGTCAACAAGTGGATGTCAGTTGGTGATAGTCCACTCAGTCCATTGCCGTTTAGGACCAATCCCCGCTATTCCTCTAGACCGACGATCAGTTTTCGATCAACTGTCGGTGCAAGCTCCGATAAAACATCGTGATAGGGGCGGAATCTTGCTATAATCCTATTGAGAAGGAGTGCTTAGCTCTTGTCTTTGCCGTTCAGAAGACACGACATTATTTGGTCGGCCAAACCATACATGTCATCCCAGAGTGAATCCTTTGCGTTTTCTCATGATGAAGCCAGGATCATTGAATTCAAGATTAGCCAAATAGGCGCTTCTTTTGTCTCAATACGACATGATCTTTATCCTTCTAAAGGCGGTTAAAGGACAGGCCCTTGCAGAGTTCCTAGCTGCTCAACCAGTTCCGGAATACTCAAAACTTCATGAAGATATTCTGGATGAAGTCTTCGAGTCCAATATAACTTCAGAAGATGAAGTTTGGCAGATGTTCTTTGATGGAGCATCACGAATAGGCCCTAAAGGCAGGATCATTGCCGGCGTGGGGTTGTGTTTCTCTCTCCACAGAATCATGTCCTTCCTAAAGCATTTTCTCTGACAGAATCATGCTCCAACAATGTAGCAGAATATAATGCTCTACTCATTGGTCTTTAGCTCGCCCACGGAATGGGGGTACGCTACCTTGAAGCTTACGACGATTCAAAACTGATTATCAATCAGGTTAAAGGTGAATATGAGGTCCGTCACGAGGATTTGGTGCCTTATTATCACACAGTCATCGAATTGGCTAATCTGTTTAATGGTTTTTACATCGGGCACATATCTCTATCTCAGAATACTAAGGCCGATGCTCTTGCTGTATTAGCAACAACACTAGCCCTGCCAGTTGACACTGATTATCACCTTACAGTGGCAACTCGACACCTTGTCTGCTCTAAACATATGTTAAGAACCAGAGAGGTCTATAATATCTCGATGGATCTTGAGCCGAGAGATTAGCGATTTTCTTTCATCGACTATGCTCTACATGGTCTGCTGCCAGACAATCCTAAAGAAGCGGCATTCATCAGACGAAGATCTCTCCATTTTTACTACGATCCAACCCTGAAGACACTTTACCGTCGTTCATATGACGGTGTCCTCCTCCGTTGCCTTTCTAATTCAGAGGCACAGGAAGTGCTTAAAGAAGCACACGACGGCATATGCGGAGCTCAACAGCCATGTTCAAAACTTAAAGACAGATTGTATAGGCTTGGATATTATTGGTCAACCATGATAGCCGATGCCATCCAATATGCACAAAGGTATATAACATGCCAAATCCATGCAGACTTCATACATCAGCCCTCAGAGTTGCTCCACCCAACTGTTGCTCCATGGCCATTTGAAGCATGGGGAATCGATGTCGTAGGACCAATCAGCCCCTCTTCAATAAAAGGTCACCAGTTTATCTTAGCAATAACCGATTACTTTTCAAAGTGGACAGAAGCTATACCACTGGTTGAAGTCAAAACTTCTAACGTGGTTAATTTCATCAAACACCATGTCATTCATCGGTTTGGTATCCCTAGGCGGATCATCCATGATAACAGTCCCCAATTCATAAGCCAGGTATTCTATCGATTCTGCGATAAATACCGAATTCAGAATGTGGCTTCAACTGCGTATAATCCCGCCGCTAATGGCTTGGCGGAAGCATTCAACAAGACGATCATCAAGTTACTCAAAAAGTTCGTCTCCTCGAATAAGCAAGATTGGGACGAAAAGCTTGATGAATGTCTTTGGGCCTATCGAACCACGGTTCGGACCCCAACAGGCAATACGCCTTTTTCCCTGGTGTACGGGTGTGAAGTAGTCATACCATTGGAAATCCAGATGTTGTCATTACGAGTTGCACTGATCACTAAGATCACGTCAGAGGACAATGATCGGTTGCGTCTTCAAGAGCTCGAAGCCTTAAATGAGAGGCAGTTACAAGCTCAACAGTACATCGAGTTGTATCAAGCTCGGATCTCAAAAGCCTTCAATAAGAAGGTCAAGCAAAGAGTCTTCCAGAAAGGAGATTTGGTTTTAGCCATCAGACGACCAATGATCATGACTCACAAAACGAAAGGCAAATTTCAGCCCGAATGGGAGGGACCGTTTGTAATAGAAACAGTCTATTCAAACGGAGCATATTGCCTTATGACTTCAGATGGTGATTTACTCATGATGCCGATCAATGGCAAGTTCTTAAAGAAGTATCATCCTTGATTAAGGATCCTTCTCATGATCAAGTTAACATTACACCTCTAATCAAGACCTTCAAATTCAAGATACGCACAGGGAGTGCCCCTCTCTTCCTCCAAATGAGATCATACAACCATAAACCAATAGGAAACTGATCATACATTGGCCGCCTCAAAGAAGAATCAAGGTTACTGTAACACCCCGCTCCCAGAATACGTACTTAGTTGCGTATTCAGATTTTTCGATCGTATTTTTCGATTTACTTCCTGTATTTGTTTGGTATTATGAATTATTTATATGATCGTTTTGTCTTAGGACCCGGATTCATGTACTCGGAGTCAGCCTTAGTCTGAACCGAGGACCCGATCCTAGGGTGTTACTCGATTTGGTCTTTCTGGTATTTAGATTTGACCGATTTTAGTTTTAAACATCATTTTTCAATATTTTAGATTTTTTATAATTTTCTGGAATTTTCCTGAATTAAATTGAAAATCTTCAAAACCAGTGTCGACCAGTGCCGCTGACCGATTCCCGGATTTTTAATTTACAAACGGATTGGAATTACTAGAAGTGCCTTTTTACATTATTTCTTAAAACCACATTTCCTATCTAAATACTTTTTTGAGGATTTTATGAATTTATGAAAATTCCACCGGATTCGGTATCGGCCAGTATCGCTGGTTGATTCCAGGATTTTTAGTTTACAATCGGCATTGAATTTCTAAATTCCGCTTTCACTTTACTTCTTAAAATCATATTTTATTCTTTAATATATTTTCTGGGATTTTTCAGAATTTATCAAAATCCGGCCGACCCGGTGTAAACGGTATCGGCGGTTGACTTCCGGATTTTTAATTTGAAAACGGGATTTTATTTCTGAAAACCGATTTCATATTATTCCTCAGGATGACGTTTTCTACCTCCGGGTATTTTTTTGGGATTTTTCCGGAACAGTCGATTTTTCGCGACCATATTATAATATTATTATTTTTATCTTTTCTTTCTTTCTTTCTTTCTTTCCTTTTCTTTTCCCTCAACCGACTTCACCAACGCCACCTCACCCCCTCATTTAATTCCCTCTCCCATCCATCCCATCTCCATCACTTCTCTTTCCTTTTTTTTTCCTTTCTTTTTCTTTCTTTTCTTCTTCCCTTCTCCTCATTTCTTTTCTTCCCCTTCTTCTCCAAGAGTTGACCGGCGCCCAACCGGCCACCACCACCGCCGGCGCCTCCGGCCACCACGACGCCGGCGAGAGACCCCCCAATATCCGGCCATCTCCTTCCCCTCTCTCTCTTTTTCTTTTCCTTTCTTTCCTTTTCTTTTCTTTCCATTTTTCTTCCTTTCCTTCCCATGGATCCGGCCATCACCATCATCGTCGGACCTCTCTTCCCTCCTCCGGCACCCCGGTGGGGGCTGACCGCCGCCGGCAGCATGCCGGCGGCCTTGGGCGCGGCCAGGGGGCCTCCTGGCCCCCTGTGCGCGGGTGTGGAAGGGGCAGCAGCCCCCTCCCTTCCTTTCTTTGGGGTGGCCGGAGGCCACCCCTGGCCTACGCCGGCCACTGAGGGCCGGCGCGGCCTTCCCCTCCGCCCTCTGGCCGCACTGCCGCGGCCAGAGCTTGGCCAGGCCAGGGCCTGTTGCCCTGGCCGGGGCACTGTTGGAGGGAGGGGGCAGCAGCCCCCTCCCTGTTTTCTTCCCTGGGGTGGCCGCCGGCCACCCCAGCTCTGGCGCCCCGCCGGCGATCCGCCGGCAGCCGGCGGCCACCTCCGGCCAGGGGGCTTCCAGCCCCCTGTGCGAGAGAAGGGGGGCTGCTGCCCCCCTGTCCTCTCTCTCTCTCCTGTTCTCTCCCTCTCTCTCTCCTACTCTCTCTCTCTTCCTGTACCCCTCTCTCTCTCCTGAATTCTCTCTCTTCTCTCTCTCTCTCTCTACTTTCTCTCTCTATCTCTCTCTCACTCTAGTCCTCATCCTCTTTCTCTCTCCTCAGTTTCTCTCTCCAGATCCTCTCTCTCATCTCTCTCTCTCCTCCCTTTATAATCTCTCTCCCCCTTTCTCTCTCTAGATCTCCCTTCTCCTCTGTAAATGGCTGACGAGGATCTCACCCCGCGTCCAGACAATCCCTTGACGCGGAGCTTCGCGTTCTTATACCGACGCAGCGCGGAGTTCAGGCCCGCGTCTGCGTCCCTCTCGTGTCGACACGACGCGGAGATAATACCCGCGTCTGTGATCTCCTCGTGCTAACGCGATGCGGAACCCACGACCGCGTCCGCGTTCTCCTCGCGTCCTGATTTGAAAGCGGGTCTCGAACCCCGCGTTTGTGGCATCTTCGCGACGCGACTTCCGCATCTGTGATTACCGCGTCTGCTATTCCCGCGACGCGACTCCCGCGTCTGCGACCCCCCCGTCTCACTCTCATAAACCCGCGTCTCCCTGTGCACTCTCTCTTCCCTTATACTTCTCTCTCTAGGTTTCTCTCTCTGGCTACCTTTTTCTCTCTCTAACTCTTTCTCTCTCCTCTTCACCTTCTCCCTCTAATATTTATATATTATTATTTTATGGCGCGTGCGCGAGTTCCATGGATTTCGGACTTTTCGGCATTTCCGGTGATTTAGGCGAGTGTTCTCGCTCTCGCCTCCATTTGGGTTTCCCCGCTTTGTCGGGTCGATATGTATTTTATTCCATGTTTTCATGTATTATGTATTGGGCTGCGTCCCTGTATCTGTGTGTGGCCGAGTGCCAATGACTGGACATGTATTGCTCTGTGACGAATGCTTGTATTAGGGTAGTTTAATTCTTGTACATATACCATGCCTGTGATGTATTTTACTGCTTTATACTATGCGTGGCCGACCCTTCAGCCTCCGGTCACTCACTATCTCGAAAGAGACGTGATTGGGACCGTCAGGTTTCTCTGGACCCTTCAGCCTCCGGTCTCTCACTATCTCGAAGGAGACGTGATTGGGACCGTCAAGTTTCTCAGCTCCGTCTGGTGAGCATACTTAGCGCTCAGCGCTTTATTCACTAAATTCGTTTAGGCGAGATGCTGCCGGATTTTCTACTCGTATCTTAAATCGAGTTGTCCCGGTAACCTCGCAGAGCGCATTAGTGTCTAAACTCTGTTCGCTGCCTGTGCCTCCAGCTTGTTCAGCTCCGCCTGATTATCATGATCAGCGTCCAGCGCTTTACCACTAGATTCGTTTAGGCGAGATGCTGCCGGATTTTCTACTCGCACTTTAAGCCGAGTCGTCCCGGTAATCATGCCAGACGCTCCAGTGTTAAATACTGTTTGCTGTCTGTGCCTCCAGCTTGCTTAGCTCCGCTTGGTTGTGCTCAGCTACATTCTATCACATGCCATGTACTTACCTGATATGCTTTACACATGCTACTATTTAATACCTGTTGCATTACCTGTCAACTGATGTGTTATCACCTGACTCTAGACATGATACTTCTTGGCAAGACCTCTTGTTAAGGCATGACTTGCCACCGGACTAATATCAATCTTTTGACATGACTTGTCACCTGCTAAATATCATCCTCCTGTCATGCTATCACTTGACACCCGGCATGATATACTTGACTCTCATGATTATCACGATAACGGGAATGATGACCTGACATCTTGATAGTACAAACTGTACTCCTGTTACACATGTGATTCCTTATAGTACGAACCAGTACTCCTGATATACATGTATTCCTGATAATCCTGACTTGCTCTTGCACATTCCCGAAATCTGATAATCATCTAATAAACCATAAAACTGGACAACTTGCATAGGGTCGGGGGAAACTTGCGGCTATCAATATGTGTTCGTATTTACAGTGGTACTAGGCATGTTGTACAACTAAAACTTCCGGTCTGACCTGTGGGCCTCCAGGCGACCGAGGGGAGTGCTGGCTCCCTCATTCCTGGTACCATCTTGATAAGGACATTCCATAAGACCCTCCTGTACGCCTTGCGGCTGGTTCCGAGCACCAGTAACGGAACGTCATGGACCGTGGTCCCGGGCAAGCACGGGACCCACTGTAAACATAGTTCGTTGATACCCCCGTTGGTTTCCAATAACAACCTTGTTTTACTCAGATGTGGATATATGTGTGCTGGGACGCTAATTCACATATCTAGACATCAGGGTAAGACGAGTAATAATAATAATAAAAGATGCCAACCATGGATCTATTGTATGCTTTACCGAGTTTGCTTCTATTGGGTTTTACATCGGATTTTTGGTTTTATGATTATTATTATATTAGCTGCTCATACCCTGCTTTATCCCTTGTCTTCTATTCCACCAGTCTCCTGTTCTTATCTTATCATACCCTGAGTACTTCCTGTCTAACATCTACTTGCTTACATGCTTCTACTCACGACGGTTTTCAATGCATGTTTATAATTCGGTTTTATCGATACACTTGTACTTATCTCAGCACGCCATCTGGCTTTTGTATCACCACTCGCCTGGGGAGTTTCATCTGACTCCCCTGGATCCTCATGTCCAGGTCTCGGAGCTTGGAGCTTGTAGAATCCCAGTTGCTGACCTGTAATGCGCAGCGGTAGCGTGGATCTCCAGCAGATCATCCAGAGCTCTATCCTTCCAGGCCCCCCTGTGTGCCTCTCGAGTTTTCCTTTTGTAAACTCGTGAGTGCCTGTGTACTGTTCATACTTATACATCTCTTGTAATCTCGCAATTGCGCATATCAGTGATGTAATATTTATGTAATATTGGATCACCTCTGGTGATAACTTTGTAATTGTACTCATATGTTGGAATGTATACTGCACCATTTGCTTCCGTACTCTGATTCTTGCCAGTACTGATGCTTAGCGTATATACGTGAGGGTATTTCTGACCTGCGTATATATGTTGCAGTAACGTCTCCGTACCCGCCGGGATCGGGGCGTTACAGTTACACATACACTAACCACATGATCCGACACCTTTAACAGTTAAGGATAGAGGAAAATGTTGGCCTTTAAGCCCAACATAAGTCCTCGACAACTCATCATGCTGAGGGGAATAGTATGGCTAGCCCGACTCAAACGATAGTTGGTAAAGGCATATCAAATCTGTTGACAGCTGAGGATTTGCTAAAAATCCTAAGGGACTTGTTCCCATTTGATTCCCTCTCCAAAATCACTTACCAATTCTCATCCATGGAATGGTAAGACCACATATAAAGATCTTTCCCTCCATTTTGCTGTTAAGTTAACATTAAACCTATTACAGTGATCTTCTCGTTTTTCTCAATGAAAACGAGACCTTTTCATGTTATGTTTAACATTACACCTCTGGCATCCATTTCGCTGTTAAGTTAACATTAAACCTATGACAGTTATCTCCTCATTTTCTGTGAGAACGAGACCTTTTCATGTTATGTTTAACACTACACCTCTGGCATCCATTTTGCTGTTAAGTTAATATTAAACCTATGACAGTGATCTCCTTATTTTTCTCAGTGAAAACGAGACCTTGTCATGCGATGTTTAACACTACACCTCTGGCATCCATTTTGCTGTTAAGTTAACATTAAACTTATGACAGTGATCTCCTCGTTTTTCTCTGTGAGAATAAGACCTTTCATGCTATGTTTAACACTACACCTCTGGCATCCATTTCTCTATTAAGTTAATATTAAACCTATGACAGTGATCTCCTCGTTTTTCTCAGTGAGAACGAAACCTTTCCATGCTATGTTTAACACTACACCTCTGGCATCCATTTCGCTGTTAAGTTAACATTAAACCTATGACAGTAATCTCCTCATTTTTCTCTGTGAGAACGAGACCTTTTCATGCTATATTAAACACTACACCTCTGGCATTCATTTGGCTGTTAAGTTAACATTAAACCTATGACAGTGACCCCCCCGATTTTCCCAGTGAAAACGAGACCTTTTCATGCTATGCTTAACACTACACCTCTGGCATCCATTTCGCTGTTAAGTTAACATTAACCTATGACAATGATCTCCTCGTTTTTCTCTGACAAATTGCTTTCTGAATCCCTACGAAGTTTTTTTTTGTTACGTTAACATTACACCTCTGACATATGATCTTCTATGGAATTCATTTTCTACCTCCCCGACAAGTTTCTGAGTCCCACTCAGTCTTTGCTGAACTTTTCTGGTTGTCACGTTAACAATATACCTCTGACAATTTCTTTCAAATTCTATCCAAATTTAGAGCTTGGTGGCTTCTCAATCGGTTATGTCATTGTGACCTCTGAACCGGCAGATAGCTAAGTCTCATCTTTCAGTCCGGCAAGGACTATTTCTTTGTCATCATACGATAAAATTTCGAGCTTGGTGGCTTCTCAATCGGTTATGTCATTGCGACTTCTAAACCGGCAGATAGCCAAGTCTCATCTTTCAGTCAGGTAAGGACTATTTCTTTGTCATCATATGACAAAATTTCGAGCTTGATGGCTTCTCAGTCAGTTATGTCATTGCGACCTCTGAACCGGCAGATAGCCAAGTCTCATCTTTCAGTCCGACAAGGACTATTTTGAGCTTGATGGCTTCTCAATCGGTTATGTCATTGCGACCTCTAAACCGGCAGATAGCCAAGTCTCATCTTTCAGTCTGGCAAGGACTATTTCTTTGTCATTATACAACAAAATTTTGAGCTTGGCGGCTTCTTAACCGGTTACGTCATTGCGACCTCTGAACCGGTAGATAACCAGGTCTCATCTTTTAGTCCAGTACGGACTATTTTCTCAAATGGCTGCAATACAACTTGAAAGCGAGAATTCAAAAGATGAAATAAGTTGAAAATGTAACAAGGGAGTCAAAATAAAATTGTTCTTTATTGATTTCAAAAGAGGGATACATGAATGCACAGATCACAAGCTTGAAAATCACCTAGAGGGGGGGTGAATAGGTGATAATGCTAATCAAAGGGCAATTTAAAATTTTAAAGCTACAACAATCACAATCAAGAATCACAAGATGAATGCAAGCAAGTAAGTATGATGAGCAAGTAATAAGTGCAAGCAAAGTAGAGTAAGAATTGCAAGAATGTAAACCAATCGCAAACACAAGGATATGTTATCGAGGTTCGAGCACCCAGCTCTACTCCCGCCTTCCCCAGAAGGATTCCGACCACTTCCACTATCACAAAGATCTCAAATACAATGGAGTACCCAACTCCTACAATCTCAAGAAAAAGTAATTTCCTTGGTAGTCAAAAGACCACAAACTCTCTCTTTCAAATATCTCTTCCTTACAAAGGTCCTTAGAGAATATTGAGTAGGAATGAAGCTCTTGTGTGTAAGGAGAAAAGAGAATTAAATCAGAGAGTATTTGAAAAACCCTTCAGAAAATCAGTGAGAAATTCAGCACAAAAACCAAGAAACAAGTCTCTTTTGAAAGCCTTAAACTTTTGAATTTTCTAGCAATAATTGTTGTAACCAATCTCTCCCCAAACACCCCTATTTATAGGAGAGGGCTAGGGTTTAGGGATAAAACATAATTACTGATGTTTAGGAGGTAATCAGATCAAAATATATCCTTAAACGAATTTTTAAACACAAAAGACAAAAATAAACAGCTCTTAAAAATCTGCCGTTACTGTTCAAACGGTCAGATCGGTCGACTGGGCCGGTCGACCGGTAGTACAAAAAATCGACCGTTATAGGCTAGTGGTCGACCGACCCGGTCGACCGATAAAACCTGTGAGCAAAAACAATAGTCCGGTCGACCGCCCCGGTCGACCGACAGACATGCACATGGATACGTGCATCTGCCAGAACTTCGGTCGACTGGTCCGGTCGACCGGACCAGACTGACACAGACTCGGTCGACTGCCCCGGTCGACCGGATCAGGTCAAAAATAGATTTTAGAAAAGAAAACAAAGAGGATTTTGATTTTAACAAAAATACTTTTGAACAGGGAATAGTATAAAACATAAATATATATCTGTAGGCAAAAACTTGTATGCAAAATATTTTTGTATAATTTATAAGAGATTATTTTGGAATAAGCATGTGCGCAAAAACGTGTGTGATAGAGCTTCAAACCTATCCACTATTCTTTAACATACTATAAACTGAAAAACAAATTACATGAAGACTTCTTGAGCTATCTTCAAGTCTTTGAGCCATCCAATGCCTTGCTAGTGCCTTCTCTTCTATGATCCTTCCTTGATATGCAATTTGCCTTCCTTACTTTGTGGAACTTAGAAGTTCTTGCAATAGCTAAGCGAATGGTCTCTAAACATGGTACAAACCTGAAACTTATCTTAACAAACTTGTTAGTACCAAATAGCTCATATTTGGTTTGTCATCATCAAAACACAAACAATTGGAGAGTGTAACCTCTTGGGCCAACAATCTCCCCCTTTTTGATGATGACAAAACAAATAGGCTATTAACAAAAATATAGGGAGGAGAAAACTCCCCCTCAAATTATGCTATACATAAAACACAAGAATATGCTCTAGATATCAATAATTGAAATGATGCACCAATTATTGAAACACAAAAATTGCTCTTGATACCAAAAATACCAAAACAACTAAAACACAAGAATACATGAATTCAAAAACTCATACATACATAAACATAAAACTCATAAAACAAATCTTTAAAATTAAAGCATATAAATTCATATGGAACCAAGACCAAATGAACTTATTTTTGTCATGTAAACTTATTCTCCCCCTTTTTGTCATACATCAAAAAGGGTTATGAAAAACATGTCTATTCAATAATACAAACATTAAGTTCTCCACAAATAAACGAAAATCTAGCAAAATCAAGGGGTTTAGTGAAAATATCGGCTAGTTGTAAATCCGTGAAAACATAATCAATATCTATATCACCTTTCTCAAAATGATCTCTAAGAAAGTGATATCTAATCTCAATGTGCTTGGTCTTACTATGTTGATTTGCATTTTTGGTCATGTGTATAGTACTAGTATTATCACAAAATATTTTTATGTGATCAAAGTGCAAATCAAAATCAAGGAGAGTATGTTTCATCCAAAGGACTTGTGCACAACAAGCCCCCGCGGCAACATACTCCGCCTCGGCGGTTGAGAGAGCTACGGAATTTTGCTTCCTAGAGGACCATGAAACAAGACAATTACCAAGAAATTGACATGTCCCACTAGTACTCTTTCTATCTATTCTACAACCCGCATAGTCGGCATCCGAATAGCTAGTCATTGAAAAATCTCTAGTTTTCGGATACCAAAGACCCATCCCAATTGTGCCCTTAATATAACGAATAATGCGTTTTACCGCAATAAGATGAGACTCTTTAGGACACGATTGAAATCTAGCACAAAGACACACACTAAACATGATATCCGGCCTACTTGCCGTCAAATATAAAAGACTTCCTATCATGCTTCTATATAATTTAATATCAACATTTTTACCTTGTTCATCCTTATCAAGCTTGGTTGTAGTTGCCATTGGAGTGTTGCAAGCCTTTGATCCTTCAAGCCCAAACTTCTTTACTAGCTCCTTTGCGTACTTGGCTTGGTTAATGAAGGTTCCGTCTTGCAATTGCTTGATTTGGAGTCCAAGGAAGAAATTTAGCTCACCCATGGAAGACATTTCAAATTCTAGTTGCATTACCTTCTCAAAATCCTTGCATAAAAGCTCATTAGTAGATCCAAAAATTATATCATCAACATAAATTTGCACAATTAAAATATCATTATCAACATGCTTAGTAAAAAGAGTTGTGTCTACTTTGCCTTTAATAAAATCATTTGAAATGAGAAAACTAGAAAGCCTTTCATACCAAGCTCTTGGAGCTTGTTTCAATCCATACAAAGTTTTATCAAGTTTAAAAACAAAATCGGGATGAACATGATCAATAAAACCGGGAGGTTGAGAAACATAAACTTCTTCATTAATAAAACCATTTAAAAATGCACTTTTTACATCCATTTGAAAAAGTTTAAAATTTTTAAAACATGCAAAAGCTAGTGTCATCCGTATGGCTTCAAGCCGTGCTACGGGTGCAAAGGTCTCCTCAAAGTCAATTCCCTCAACTTGAGTGTAACCTTAGGCCACTAACCTAGCTTTATTCCTAATGACATTTCCGGACTCATCCATCTTGTTTCTAAAGATCCACTTAGTACCAATTATTGGTCTATCGTGGGGATTAGGAACAAGGTGCCAAACTTGGTTGCGCTCAAATTGATTGAGTTCCTCTTACATGGCAAGCAACCAATATGGGTCCGTCTCGGCTTCGAGAATGCCTTTGGGTTCAAAATGAGAAATGAAAGCAAAGTTACCACATAGGTCATGGAGTTTGGAGCGCGTTGTGACTCCTTTAGATGCATCACCCAAGATGAGCTTCTTAGGATGATTTGTAGCGTATCTCCAAGCTTTAGGAAGCGGTTGAGTGCTTTCCTCCTTATCCTCTTGAACTTCCCCAATAGGGTCTAGCTTTTCTTCTTGAGCGGGTGAGTCCTTCAAGGATAGTCTCTCCATGTCTTCACCTAATGGTTCAATCTCTACAACATTCTCAACAACCACATTAGATTCTTCAAATTTAACATGCATGGATTCTTCAATGGTTTGAGAAGATCTAATGAAAACTCTATATGCTTTGCTAGTAGAGGAATATCCAACAAAGATAGCCTCATAAGCCTTAGCATCAAATTTACCCAAATTATCCTTAGTATTCAAAACAAAACACTTGCATCCAAAAACTTTAAAATATGCAACATTTGGTTTTCTAGAATGATACATTTCAAAAGAAGTTTTTGAAGAATTTTTGCATAAATAAATACGATTCGATATATAGCATGCGGTGTTTACGGCCTCGGCCCATAAATATTGAGGGAGGTCATATTCACTTATCATTGTCCTAGCCATCTCTTGAAGTGTTCTATTTTTCCTTTCTACAACTCCATTTTGTTGTGGAGTTCTAGGACAAGACATTTCATGCTTAATTCCCTTTTCATCACAATAAGTCATGAAGAGTTGGTTAACAAACTCACCACCTCTATCACTTCTTATTCTCAAAATCGGAAAACCCTTTTCTTTTTCAACTCTTTTTCGAAAAATCTTAAAATGAGAAAAAGTTTGATCTTTATTTTGTAAAAAGAAAACCCAAGTAAAACGGGAGAAATCATCAACCAAAACAAATACAAATCTACTTCCATTTAAACTCTTAGTTTTAGTTGGTCCAAAAAGATCCATATGAATTAATTCTAAAGGCCTAGTTGACATGATATCCTTGATTGGTTTAAAGGAAGACTTGGTTTGTTTCCCAAGTTGGCACGCACCACAAATGCGGTCTTTCTCAAAATTCAAGCAAGGTATACCCTTCACCAATTCCTTTGAATTAATCCTAGAAATATGGTCAAAAGATGCATGTCCTAATCTTCTATGACAAAGCCAAGAATTTTCATCAAAAACATTCAAGCATTTAGTAGAACAATCTAAATTAAGCATGTCAATGATATAAACATTATTATCACGAAAACCGGTAAGAATACAAACATCGGATTTAACATCAAAAATCTTGCATGAGGAATCATCAAAAACAACTTTAAGTCCACGGTCACAAAGTTGACTAATGCTAAGCAAATTATGTTTTAAACCATCTACTAAAACAACATTCTTAATAATAGGAGATGCACCAATTTGAATGTTACCTATACCGATGATAGTTCCTTTGGAGTCATCCCGAAGGTGACGGTGCCACCTTCCATGTACCTTGATAGGGTTGTGAAGTTGTTGATGTCCCATGTCATGTGTCTTGAACAACCACTATCAAGGTACCACCGCTCCCTACGTCTTGGAGCTTTGGTGTGTACCTACATCAAACAATTTAAGACTTGATTTTGGTACCCACATTTTCTTGGGTCCTCTAGGGTTAGTGTCGTGAACCCAAACAAGATTATTTGTTCTATTTAGTTGATTATAGCAAAACTTAGCTAAATGTCCATTTTTACCACAATATGTGCATCTATACACTCTACCATATTTAAAAGCATAGTGAGTGTGTGATTTGTGAGCATGAGCATTGTGAGCATGAGCATGAGAGGTGTTAGCATGAGAATTTTTAGCTTGTGAAGTGTTAGCATGTGAAGTGTGCTTTTTAGAAAACATGTTCTCAAGTTTCTTAGTATTGAAAGCACAATCATTTAAAACTTTTTCGAAATCATTCATTTTGGATTTAAAAGAAGAAATTTCTTTTTCATCAATAATAGGAGATTTTGCCTTACATGTACTCTTGTAGGCACAAAATTCTTTTTGCATGGAAATGAAATTAGAAGAAACATCATCTTTTTCTTAGAAATAATGGCAAGTTGATTCTTAAGAAAAGCAACTTCTTTTTGTAATTTTAAGCATTCAAGTTTCTTATTATCATAAGTTTCAGAAAGTTCTACAAAGGCATGAACTAGAACTTCCTTACTTAGTTCATCATCTTCATCATCAAGGGATTGAGGGGTTACCTTAGGTGTGTTTGCCATGAAACACATATTAGCTTGATCCACCTCCTCTTCGGACTCGCTTTCCGAATCCCATGTTGCTTTGTAGGCTTTCTTCTCCTCCGGTTTCTTTGGCTTGAAGGAGGAAGTCATCTTCTTCTTGAACTCCGGACAATCCGCCATGATATGTCCGGGTTTGCGGCAATTATAGCAAATGATCTTCCGCTCCTCTTTGCCTTCGAATCTTCTCCGGAAGTTGAACTTGTTCTTTCGGTACAACCTCTTGACATTCCGCACAAGTAGAGTTAGCTCCTCATCTTCTTCTTCGTCTTCATCATCGTCGTCATTGGTGGATGAAGTCTTGAAGGCTATGGATTTCTTCTTTGAAGTAGTGGCTTCTTCTCTTGCCTTCTTCTCCATCTCATGGGTCTTTAGGTTCCCAATGAGACTAATGATGTCCATCTCGTCCTTGTCGTTCAACTCCTTTAAGGTGGTGGCCTTGATCTCCCATGAAGAAGGAAGAGCCCGTATCACTTTGCGCACCTTTTGATCGTTGGAGATGACGTCACCTAATGAAGAAAGACCATTTGTAATTTTAGTGAAACGAGTAATCATACAATCAATGGATTCATCATCAAGCATTTTAAATGATTCATATTGAGACCTCAAGAGATCTATCTTAGCTCTCTTGACTTGTGAAGTCCCTTCATGTGTGACCAATAAGTGTTGCCAAATCTCATAGGCGGATTGGCAATGAATTACCCGTGTAAGGTCATCCTCATTCAAGGCGGTTAATAGGGAGTTTTGGGCCTTGGAGTTAGCCTCATATTCTCTAAAGTTGAAGTCGGTCCAAGTGCTCTCATCACTATAGGGTGCTACATAGGGTTTAGTCAAGGACTTGGCTACTAAGCTACCCAAAGATTGCAAAAATATAGTCATCCTAACCTTCCAAATTGGGAAATTAAGTCCATCAAATTTAGGAGGGGTTTTGATGTTATCGGCCATGTTTACTAGTGATGAATGAATGAATGAATGAATGAATGTTGATTAGCAAATATTTAAGGATCTCTCTATGGATGTTAAGCCAAACCTAGAGTCCAAGCTCTGATACCAATTGAAAATCACCTAGAGGGGGGGTGAATAGGTGATAATGCTAATCAAAGGGCAATTTCAAAATTTAAAGTTACAACAATCACAATCAAGAATCACAAGATGAATGCAAGCAAGTAAGTATGATGAGCAAGTAATAAGTGCAAGCAAAGTAGAGTAAGAATTGCAAGAATGTAAACCAATCGCAAACACAAGGATATGTTATCGAGGTTCGAGCACCCAGCTCTACTCCCCGCCTTCCCCAGAAGGATTCCGACCACTTCCACTATCACAAAGATCTCAAATACAATGGAGTACCCAACTCCTACAATCTCAAGAACAAGTAATTTCCTTGGTAGTCAAAAGACCACAAACTCTCTCTTTCAAATATCTCTTCCCTTACAAAGGTCCTTAGAGAATATTGAGTAGGAATGAAGCTCTTGTGTGTAAGGAGAAAAGAGAATTAAATCAGAGAGTATTTGAAAAACCCTTCAGAAAATCAGTGAGAAATTCAGCACAAAAACCAAGAAACAAGTCTCTTTGAAAGCCTTAAACTTTTGAATTTTCTAGCAATAATTGTTGTAACCAATCTCTCCCCAAACACCCCTATTTATAGGAGAGGGTTAGGGTTTAGGGATAAAACATAATTACTGATGTTTAGGAGGTAATCAGATCAAAATATATCCTTAAACGAATTTTAAACAAAAAAGACAAAAATAAACAGCTCTTAAAAATCTGCCCGTTACTGTTCAAACGGTCAGATCGGTCGACTGGGCCGGTCGACCGGTAGTACAAAAATTCGACCATTATAGGCTAGCGGTCGACCGACCCGGTCGACCGATAAAACCTGTGAGCAAAAACAATAGTCCGGTCGACCGCCCCGGTCGACCGACAGACATGCACATGGATACGTGCATCTGCCAGAACTTCGGTCGACTGGTCTGGTCGACCGGACCAGACTGACACAGACTCGGTCGACTGCCCCGGTCGACCGGATCAGGTCAAAAATAGATTTTAGAAAAGAAAACAAAGAGGATTTTGATTTTAACAAAAATACTTTTGAACAGGGAATAGTATAAAACATAAATATATATCTGTAGGCAAAAACTTGTATGCAAAATATTTTTGTATAATTTATAAGAGATTATTTTGGAATAAGCATGTGCGCAAAAACGTGTGTGATAGAGCTTCAAACCTATCCACTATTCTTTAACATACTATAAACTGAAAAACAAATTACATGAAGACTTCTTGAGCTATCTTCAAGTCTTTGAGCCATCCAATGCCTTGCTAGTGCCTTCTCTTCTATGATCCTTCCTTGATGTGCAATTTGCCTTCCTTACTTTGTGGAACTTAGAAGTTCTTGCAATAGCTAAGCGAATGGTCTCTAAACATGGTACAAACCTGAAACTTATCTTAACAAACTTGTTAGTACCAAATAGCTCATATTTGGTTTGTCATCATCAAAACACAAAACAATTGGAGAGTGTAACCTCTTGGGCCAACAAAGCTATGATGGTGCTTCATAGGACTTGATCCGTCCTTCAAGAGTGGCCAGCCTCGTCTTCCTTTCTTCAGCAGCCCTGATAAGTGCCTGCGACCTCAACTCGGCCTCATCAAAGCTCGCCGTCTGGGCCAAGCGAGCTTCAATTTCAACCAAGGTTACCCTCTGTGCTAGCTCCAGCAGCAAGACTTCGTCATTCTGGGCTTTAAGCTGTTCAAGCTGAGCAGTCTCTTCAAGAAGCACTGGTTCAGCCTTGGACAAAAGAAGATTAGCCTTCCTGATCATTTTCTTAGCCTTTTCAATTTTATCCTCAGCGTCAAGAAGAACACTGCTAGAAGCGTCTATGGCATCCCCGAGCTTTACTTTCCTTGTCTCCAAGGATTTCAAATCAGAAGAAATGGCCTTAACAGCTTCTTGAGCGGCGAGATGAGCTTCATGCATCTGAGCAACAAGATGCGCAAACTGCTCGTTAACTAAAAACTCCAGATCTGAATGACTAAGACGGCGTCATTCGTCCACATCCCTCTCGAGTCTATCCACCAGAAGCTCCAATGCGGTGGCCTGATCATCACCTCCAAAGTCCCGGATACTGTCAATGCTTCAGGAGAGGACCACCATTAAAGCAGAGAACGAGGTAGTCGAGCCCTTCAAGACCAAAGCAATAGATCTCTTCAAGCTCTTATAAAAGCTATCGACTAACTCAGCCACGAATTCGTTCTCGGCCTCAATTACTCCCGGCAAACGAGCAGCCCCTGAAAACAGAGTTTTCACTGCCTTCACCGGTGTAATTATGGAGGAAATAATAGAAGCACTGGCCGCAGCAACATGAGGGGTCGTCGGTGATCTTGGAGGAGTCCTCATTGAAACCAGTACACTAGCCATAATCGAGGTAGGACTAGTGACTATTTCCGGGAGAGCTGGCTCAACCACCAATGTTGGAGAAGTAAGATTGGTAATCACCTTCAGCTCCGCACCTGGCAAGATAGGCGGCACTAGGGGTGAGCAGAGTTCGGTTATAACCGAAATAACCGACCAAAAATCGAAACCCGAACCCGAACCGAACCGAACCGCTCTAGTTCGGTTCGGTTTCGGTTTTGTGTTTCAAAAACCGAACTCGACCGAACCGAACCGAATCTCTTACCCTATATATCACATTATCACCCCACCCAAATTCAATTTAGTGAATCATATAGTTCATTAAAAAAACTGGTGAAAACTTATCTCATTACTTCTAGCAATACCATCTTTTTATGTTGAATATGTGAAAGTTATGTTAAGTACACCATCACAATTAAGAATAATATTTATATTAATATAGTTCTTTTTTTTCATTCTTGCCATTAAAAGTTAGTAATAATTATGTGAGTTTTGATATAAGAGCCCAAATATAGCGTAAAAGTTTTAGAATATTAAATTTTTAATTCACATTAAGGCTAGGGTCTTTTTCTTATTTCTAATTTGGGTATTGAATATTTGAGATTAGAATATTAAATGATGATAATATAATGGTGATTAAAAACTGTAAGAAATGATGAAAAAATATTGGTCTAACCGAAAAAACCGAAAAACCGAACCGAGTCGGTTCGGTTCGGTTGCTAAGTCTAATCGGTTCGGTTTGATTTTGCAAAAATTAGCAAAAACCGAACCGAACCGACCGATGCTCACCCCTAGGCGGCACTGGCGAAACCGATGGCATCTCACTCATCGATATAGTTGGAAGTGAGATTGGTTCCATGACTATCGTCCCCTCAATTTCAGTTCCTCAGGCTGGTTCAGGCTGATAAGAGGGCAAGTCGTGATACAAGCATCCAACTCAGCAGCATCCGCCGCGGTCAAAGTACTTACTTCACCCCTGGATCCCTCAGGAAGACGGGTTGGCTCTCTTGAAGTCGATACACCCAAAGGCGGAACACCTACAGCAAGACTTTGTTTAGGCAAGGCATAATAAATAGCAGGAGTCAAAAGGTCAAAACAGTACCAAAAGATGATGTCGCCTCAATCGTCTTGACGGCTGCATCAATCCCTACAGGCTCCATCGGAAAATCTTTAGCGGAATCAACACGAATGGCCGGCCCACCTTCCCTGGCCGAACCCTCCGTGGTCCACCCAAAAGAGCTAGAAGCTACGGGACTTCCTTTTGAAGTCCCAGCGCCTAAAGGACCTACATCAGTCGCATCATCTTTAGACTCTTCCAAGACGGCAAAATAGCCAGCTTTATCGCCTTCCCTATAAGTGAACAAGGGATATAATGCTCCCCTTGTTCTCCGGCAGCCTCAGCTTGCGGGTCTTTCACCGCCTCGGTTCCTGAGTTATGAAGTAAACAGTGAGCTGTATGGAACACATAAGAAGTATATTATAAGAACAGAGCTAATCTTACCTGGGTCCGGAGCAGCTTTACCAGTAGTCGGCCTAGGTGCCGATAACTTAATGACTAATAGGGCAGGAGGAGGAGGCGCCGCAGATAATTCGCCCTCTGCAACAACCGTAGGAGCATAGCGACGAGGCTTCTTCACTACCCTCTTCCTACGAGATCCACCTTCCCGCTTTCGCTTGAAGTGGATGTCAGCATCTTCTTCCTCCACTTCTTTCACATCAACATGTTCCATGGGGGCCGTGCCTACCCCACCAGAAGCAGCCGTTGGAGCTTCAGCACCCGTATCCGCTTCAAAACGAGGACTTCCTGCATCCGAGGCTTCGCTATCATCAACAGCAATGAATTCCCCGAGGCCTGGAACGCGGACCCTTTTACCCTCGCCCTTCTCAGTAACCTTCTGCTTTAGCCGCTGAGAGATTAACTTCACACCAAAGGAATTAACAGAAAATTCAGTGGGTGTGAAGTTCGAAGTTCTATACCACTGGCAGAATCCCAGGGTCGTCAGAAGGTTCAGAGTCCTTAGCGGCATGCACAGTTGCGCCTCAGTACAGCTAGCAATGAAGAACCGCCAGGCACGAGCTCCATCGATGAGGCTCCCTATAAACGCCAGATTGCTATTTGGATTGCCTACATACAGTTGGTCATACCTAAACTGGCGGGCAAACCGACTTGGAATATAGGGTTCCAGGTAACAGGTGTCCCTACTTCTATACAACAAGTGTGATGGCCGGATGCTAACCAGCCACTCGAAGACTCCCCGACTCAATGACGTCTACCCTTCTCCCACATCTTTGAATTCTTCACCATAGCCTGCATCGCGAATGTAGCGGAAGCATTGGAAAAGGCTATAAACGTCATGGCGGCACAACAGCTTACGGACCGCAGCCACATAAGTCCTTGACCATGAACACCTCTCGAATCGACAGAGAAGCGCTATTCTAACACCTTCTGGGGGCTCCTCTCCGGCTTCGATGATGGAAGGACAGTGAAGGGCGAACCATGCCATTAGATAAGTAGATGGCAAACCTATCCCGGGGTTTGGTCCGTCGCGAGGCAAGATAGTCCCCTTTCCCCGCTTCGTTGTTGGTGGCCTATAGAAAGCCTCCATCAATGCACGAAGGCCTCTTTGAATACAGCATATCATGGCTGGAAGAAGTTCAAGAGAATGACCATGGACTAGACGAACGGCAGGCAATAAGACAGTCGGATGAATGACATCGCTGGACGAAGACGGCACCACACATCTCTTCAACCAAACCGTTAAGAAACCAGCTAGAAGTGCCTCCGGGACGTCGGTCGACGAGCCTGGTGGTGGAAGCTCCGAAGAATATTGCCTTTCTCATAGGGTCTGTCATCTTCTTCCAGAATCAAATCCCCTTGAGAGTGCTCTTGCATCTGACGAAAGATGTCTTCATCTCTAAATCCACAATGAGCCACTTCAGGAGTACTTTCCAAGTCAGGGAACAAATAATTTCCCCAGCTCTTCAAACTATATGAAGCTCCTTATGGCTCCCATGCATACTGGAACAAATGTAAAGGTGGCACATCAATTCCCGGTAAGTCTCAAACAAGGCGGGCTCCTGCTTCTCCAGAAGTGCCAATTCCGCCTCGCACGGGAAATATTCTTCATACGGGAAAGACCCCAAAGACAGAGCAGAGACTTCCCACATCTCGTGCAGAGTTATACACAATTCGCAAACAGGGGTGAAGAAGGTCCCTGTAGCCGGGCAGTATAACTCAAAGACGGCGTAAAAATTCGCTACGCTCATCTGAATGCCATAACAGGTCACCCTGACGGTCTCATAAAGCCCCAGCCTCTCCAGATCCTCTTCAAAATGAGCAAGGACATATAGAGTCAAGTCCCTCTACCATGCCTTGGGAGGGTGAATCCACCCTGAAATCCTGAAATTAGTGGCTGGATAATTGTCACAAACTTTAAAGAACTGATTTCCAAAGTCTGAGCCACCGCGGGGTTTTCTCCCACTGGGATGTCTGGAAGTACATTCCCAGGGTGGAGACCCAATATGCAGCGAGGAGGACCCGTCCTTGTGTAACCAGGGGACGGAATTATCAACTTCCCTACTAGAACGGATTCAGTAGTCCGAGTCACTTGCCACTGCATCTTTTGAGCCCTTATCACGCATTGAAAGAAGGACAAGGGAAACATGCCGCTTGCCAGATGGAAGATAGTACTTCTCGCCATACAATTTGAAAATCCACTGCTCTCTCCGGCTAGCAGCTGGTGATCGTTGTCTGGCGCTACATCTCCAAACATGAAACCGGCTTTCGATAGATTCTTCGGTCAGAATCTTCAAGTGGAGCAGTAGTTAAGATGCTCCTCATGGTGCGCTGATCCCCACCATGAATAAGTACATCCCGAGCAGGAGAGCTTCGCTCGCTGAATAGTGAAGCCTGCCCTTGAAACTGCAGGCTGACGTTGCCATCTAGCCCCTGGCTATGCCAAAGAGACTGTTCAGAGGACCAGGAGTATAGTGCACTGCAAGAACAAGGAGAAACTATGATTAGTTCATCAGCCAAACAAGGGCTAAAACAAGAATGCAATTTTTTTAAGGCATAGCCTCGCTCTCCGAGCAAAGTTGGCCTAATGATAGCTTCGCCCTGAAGCTTAGCTTCGCAGTTGCAGCGTAACTCCGCGCTCCACATGAAGGCAGGAAGCGGGAAAATATCCAAGTGTTAGCTTCGCTCTGGAAGCTTGACCTCAAACAACAGAACGCGACAAAGCCCCAGGGGCTAACTTCGTCAGAAGGGTACCGCTACCTAAAGATTATTTTAAGGGCATTAAGGTCCTTTTTAGTTACACTCTAAAGGCTAGCTTCACACCCTATCATTCAATAGGATGTGAACCGCCTAAGGGATAGCTTCGCCTGGAAGCTTGAAGAAGGGACCCTTCGGTTCTAAGATTCCCAATCAAGAAATTAAGAGAAATTCAGGGAATTGAACTCCCTAAGATAACGAGATCATAATTGATCGCTCTGGGTTCATTAAAAGATAGCCAAAATCCGGCTTTAAAAGGGAGATGAAAATCTCTGATCAAAAGGAGCGATAGGTCGTTCGATGACCGGAGGAGGAGAAGGACCCTCCGTCGTAGAGGTTACTACCTCTTTTCTTGCTCGTCTCTTGGGAGCCATTAAAGAACTGAAGAAGTTCTTGGATTCTCAAACGAAGAAGAAAGAAGAAGAAAAGGCTTGCAGTGCTCTGAAAATTCAAAGAGAAGTGGTGCCTTCTCTTTCAGCCCGATCAGGCTTTTATAGGCTGATGATTGCCTAAATGTCGCCTCCTCAAAAGCAGCGCAGGCAGTCATTTCAAATTAATTTGAAATGGCGCCTAAAGCGCTTTCCCAAGAAGCGTTACTTCAGCCCCACTAAGGGCTAACTCCGCCGTGAGTCTAGTGCTGGCTTAGCGCGACGCATGAATGATTTCGCTGAAACATGCTTTAGCTCCGCTAAAAGCACATCTCTAGCTTCGCGGAAATTTCGTGCTAGCTTCGCCAGAAACTGGTTCCTGACTTATTTGGAAATCGGTCTCCAACTTCGCCGGAAGTTTAGCTCCACTGAGAGCTTCTAATTCCTCCCAAGGAAAGGACTTACTAAAGCTAGTCCACTTCAGGTGTTCTCTATTCCAAAAAAAGAGGAGAAACAAAGCAGATAAGCACAAAGTAAACTCTTTACATTGATACTACTACATCAAGGTTATCTTTCGTACAACCGAGTCATTGCTCCAATGGCATACAAGTGGTCGTATCTACTTCCAAGCCAAACTTACTGGACACGAAAGGCCTTCCTCCTGCACAAGGCCGTAATCCTTCGCTTAATGGTAGATTTTGCCATCAAGAAGCTGGATCTTCTTTGATGAAAATTGGCAAAGGACCGGTTGCCACCAGAAAGCCGGATCGTCTTTGATGAAAATTGGCAAAGGATCCGAGACCTTAAAGGTGACGTCCGCTTTCTCGAAGTGATAATCTCGGATAAGCGACTACCAGCCCCGCCTCGAAGTGGATCATCTCGGATAAGCGACTGCCAACCTCTTCTGGGAACAAACATCAGCTGCCACAGTTTGTTCCTCCTACTTAGGATTTAAAATTTCAACTGAAAAAGCAAGAGGCAACTTCTTGGTCTCTTTCATCAAGTCGAAAGACTGGCGGACACAGTTCACTGCAATACAAGCTGGAAACAGGTTAGCAGTAAAATAAAGAAAAAATGCAAGCATGGCACGCTAAGGCAAATTCTTTGGGGCGAAGCAATTTATATCCGATTCAGTTGCAATTTAAGGATGGATTTTAATTAAGCAGAAGATAACCTCGCTTGCACAGTGATGATGGGCTAGCTCAGCGTAAGCCAAGTCCTAACTCCGCCTAAGATAGTTATACTGAAGGAGCATCAAAAAGAGTTAAGTCCTAGCTTCGCCTATACGGCTAAGCCAGACTGATCCAGAGGGACACAGTTTTGACCCCACCTATATGGCAGGACTGGCTCAAACTTGAAGAGACAAAGTCCTAATTCCTGCCTATGTGGCGAACTTAGCAGGCAAGCATGCAATGATCTTTCTTTGATCAAGTGAAAATGATAGTTTCGCCAGGAAGCTGGGAAATAGGGCTTAAGCCAATCTCTGCAGATCAGTTAGATACAAAATGAAGAACAAGGGAAATCAATCCCTGAGGCAGCTGATAAAGCTAAGTTAAGGGAGATAAACTCCCTAAAGTCATTAGTTCATTGGTAAAGTCTCTGGATGACCGAGACTCACCAATTCTTGGCCGGTTAATGACCAGAGTGGGCACCCCCACTATTTCAGAAATCTGAATATACTTCTCTGAACAACCAGGAGAAATCATGAGCAGACTGCTTCTCTGCAGAGGACCTCAAGTGTCCTATTTATAGGCCTCATGGCCTGATCGCACCGATGTTGCTTCAAGCACAGAAGCGCGAGCGAATTTAAGGCATTTACTGAGCCTTGAGAAAGGGAATAGTCTCCCTTGGAAATGCACAAGGAAGGAATGATCTCCCTCGTTAATGCAAGATAAGTTATTTCAACTTCGGGAAAGGAAATAATCCTTCTCGTAATTAGCCAAAAGGCTGTTGGCCTCGGGAAAGGAACGGCGTTCCAAGACCAATTTGAAGCGAATCTACTCCGGGAGGCTCAGACGCGAAGCTACCCAGACGCAGAGCTACCCAGAATCGCGAATCTACACGATTCTTTGGCAAATTTATCCCAAAGCAGGATCGAAAGTGAAGCTGAACTCAACCACCATGGCGACGTTCGTACTTCACATACCATCAATCAAAGCAATTCAAAGTATTTCGAAGCATGAACCATTCTATTGCAGACTTTTAAAAACTTTGAAGGGGGTCTTGTTGACACTTTAAAAAAGACAAGATTCTTACTGGCCTGAACAATGTCTAAACTTGTTGATATTTATAAAAGACATATGACAGACAAGCTGACGACCAGTTCTGTACCCATCTCCGAGGGACAAAGCAGCAACTTGGACTCTACTGATCCAGTGAAGCAGACAGTGAGCCCAGATTGTCTCTAAAGAGACCTAAGCAGGTCTAAAATGCTAAGTTAGCTCAACACTTAGCATCATATGAGCCCAAAGGGATACCCTCGCCTGAGAGGCTAAGATTGTCCAACTTCGCCTTGAAGCCATTTAAAGCTCCGTCAGGGAGCTAACTTACAACTTCGCCTGAAGTACTCAGTTAACCCCGTAGAGAGTTAGCTTCGCTCGAAGTTGAAGGATGTTCGGTGGCTTCGCCACAGATGTTATCTAGCTCCACTGAAGAGCTTTCTTCTGACTTCGCCAGATGCTACTTCCAGCTCCGCTGCGAGCTCGATATGGCAGTTCCGCTGCGGGTCTGTTATGGTCAACCTTTGACCAATTAAATCTCCAGATGAGATCAAATCAATTCAGGATCAAGATCAAATCTAATCAAGATCGAATCTGAGATCATTGACTCTCCTAAAACGAGTAAAAGGATCAGGGGAGATCTTTCAATTATATGGAAAGAATCAAAAATAGATCAGGAGGTCGACCTACCTGCTACTTCTAACTTCGCAGAAGCTAATTCTAGCCTCGCAGCAAGGCTACTTTTCAGATTTGAACAGATTAACTCAATCTGTTTTTATATTTTCAAGGGACGATTATACTCCTGTTCTCCTTATAAATAGCCCACCAGAGGCACAAGGAGGACACACACACACACGGAGGCTGAAAAAACAGAGAGAGACGGCTAAACAGAGACCTATTCTCTTGCTTCTAAGAATTCAGAGAATTCAGAGAACTGCTTCTCTAATCAGGGTGCTGATACCCTAATACCTCCCTTTCAAGGAATCTCTAGAACCAGGTGATAAGGAATTTCCAAGTGGAGGCGGTTTGAGAAGTAACGAGAGGGTTCTACCAACCTTCTGTTCTCCGATTCCCCGAACCAGACGAGAAGGAAATCTTATCGATCGCATCGTCAAAGGGACAAAATGGTCGCGCGTTGACCAGACTCCTATCGGCACACTTCTCCAGAATCTCAGAGGAGATCTACTTGTAATCTTTTGTGTTACTTGTAATTTAGCTCCTCGACACTTTTTTTTAAGTTTTCTCCTTTGCAAAATCAATGGAAAACAATATTGTAAATATCTCACTACCAATCCATGTTTAGAATCTTAACATACTTATTAATTATAAGTGCTCCAATAAGTCAACACTTAAGCAATATCACCTATTTTTATTCCATCAAAATCATTACTTGTGATTTAAGAGTATATGATTCACTAGGTTAAGTTCTCTTCAAAAGTTATTAAACAATAATCAAGTTTCACATTTAACTTATGTATACAAAATCAACATATATCGGTTCTTATTGTTGGTCCAATAATTGTATCCAAGCCCATGTTCATTTCTACTCACTTTTTTTTAGTATTTGTTTAAATCAGAGTTGTACTTCACTCACTAATACACAATTTCGATCGCCATCCATATCATCAAATATAAGATATAATTACATGCTGGTATTTGGTTACTGTCGTTGATCATTAAAACCAAATTCTTATTCACGAATCCAGGATACTATCCAACTATTTATATTAGATAAACACAATTCTATCTAACAAGAAAAATTATTCTCATCAAATCCTCAGTTGACTATGACAATATCATACGGGCATCTATTAACATATCACCTTTTATGTCAAATAACTTTTAGACAATTTCAGGTGAACTTAGAAAAGTTAACGGCTTAAGAAGTCTGCGACTTCTTTGCAATAAGAATATAGACAATATTATATTTAAATGAGAAGCAGGAATGTCAACTTTCTTAACATAACAAATCTTCCACCTTTAACTCAGTGTCAAAATTTCTAAGAAATTATCACGTGTATAGTAAGGCATGGATCTCATTACATTTGGCGCTAAACTGCATACAAATTTATTCGTACCTTTATGTTTTCATGAGCTAGATAAAGACAGTCTGCTATCTGGAGTAGACACAACTATTTAAAAGTTTCAGTGAAGTCCTACATACATGACACCTTATTTTGGTAGAAAGTTGTTAAGAATTTCTTGTCATATACCACACATTTCTTATATTATCTACAGTGGGAATATTCTAGCAGAAAACTCTTAATCACAATGTTAAGTCAAGATCTTCATAAATCATAGCATAGAAAGACACATTTCTCATATTCCATCACATTCATTTCCTTTATTTTACTTCAACTACATCCTGAATCTTTCAACAATCTCTTTAATGACTATCAAGTGTCTTACTCTTCCTATATCATCTCATTTCCCTGTTGAGGCATGTTAGATAAAATGACATAATTAGTGACATAATCCTTGAAAAGATTTTACTTCTACAACAACACTTTTCAAGAATATACTCGTCTCATTAAGCAATCCTTCGTCAACATACATCTTTATGATAAGAGGGAGACATCGCACATTGACACTTGCACATGACACCATTGGGTCTTGGATAACATTTTCCACCTCTTCAACCACTTCTTTCTTACATAATACTTGCAATATCATCCTATAAGTCGCAACATTACGATCAAGACCAATCTCTTTGATCCTTTCATAAAACTGAATACACTCGGAATATTTCTTCTGGAAACAAAAAGAGACATGAAGATGCTGAATGTTTCTGTCTAACTTGTTCCCTCTCTCCTTCATCTTTTGAATTAAGGACTTGGCCTCAGATAATTGCCAATGAGACCCACAATTATGAATCACTGCATTGAGGGGAAATGAATCCAATTATCACACTCTAAAACTAGATTTTAGTACCACCAAATAACTAATGTAGTCGTTCTTGATCATTATTAGATTTCCATACAGCTAAATAATACTAATTACTAGATCGAAAAGACTTGCCCACTTAATCGTGATGGACAAAGTCATTAGGGATTCTAAAAGTAAACTTGAACCAGATTGACATCTCAACAGCCAAGGTACCACTAACTTAATTATGATAGTTTCTTATGAAGTGAATATTAAATTTATAACTTTGACAGCTTGGTTAAATGGAATGGGAGCCAATAAGTCTAAAAAAATGAATAGAATATCAGAGTAGTGCAAAAACCTTCGTCCAACTATATAAAAGTCTTGACCTGAGCTTGTTATCACTTAATATATGGTATACAGTTGGACTAGAAATGAGATACATGATTCCTTCAACAGGTGCAAGTTAATACCAATTTGGTAAGTTGGACTTTAGTTCAACGATTCATATCTTTTCGCGAACTAGAGCATATCATAGCGCTCTATATACAACTCCCCTAAATTATGGCATTCTCCAAAATTTTCTTTTTATAATCCATAAAATCTAAGAACATAATAATAATTATCCTGAGGGTAAAGTCCAACAGCTTACTGAAATTGCAATTATCTATTAGATAAAACATCAAAATGTTTCTAGTTCAATTCCAGTTGATTGATCTGATTACTAACTTATTGTACCAAGTTTTATTCTGCTTCTTTTCAACAATATTTCTAAGGATTTAAATAAAATTGGAATATCAAGGGGATAATTCTTTAAAATCAAACCAAACATCCTTACTCAAACAATCATGAGCAATATCATCCATTTGTTAAGATCTATATATGAATCAAAGCTCAAATTTAAAGAAATCTAAACCTGAAATGAGATTAACTCCCTCACCTCCTCGAAGATGCCATCGCCGCTCGGCTCCACCCTCCACGCCGCCCCTCAGCTGCGGCCATCGGCCCCCAACTGCAGCTGTCGGTTGCAACCGCGCGCACACCCGTCGGTCGCCTCCCCTTGCCAGAGCTTGGCCAGATCCAAGAAAAGGGGAAAGAGGAGTAGGAAGAGAGGTAGGAGAGGAAACTAGGTGTGGAAGAGAAAGAAAGGGAAAGAAATTGAGGGAGTAATTGAGAGAGGGGGAGATCAATTTCAAGGGGAAAGTTGCTGCTGATCACAATAATGGGAGAGGGAGAGGGCATCAGAATTTGGGGGAGAAATGAGAAGAGAGAAGAGTGGGGGTGAAATGAATTTACTTCCCTTCAATTTTTTCCCTATATATACATATATAAGTAGATGAAAATTACTCATATATGCCACTTGTCCTCTCTCTCTCATCCGCCAGTTGCCCATGTCATGCCACCTCACTAGTTTAGGATTTTAATATTGTATATCTAGTGGGGTAGTATACATGATAGAAATACTACATGTCGACGTGTGTGTATGCGTGTGTAGGCATATATTCATATATAGGCATATATATAAATACACCAACAATTTTTTTTACACAAAATTTATACTCTTTACAATTTTATTTCATCTCAAATTTTCCCACAAATATATATATAAAACAATTTCAACCAAGAATTTACTCAATCATCACCTCCAATAATTTTGTATAATCTCTTTGATTGGGGTTAAAGTATTAAATCTAAATTTCAAGAAAATCAGGGTGTTACAGCCTGGCTTGCTCACGGCCAGGCCCTGAGCCCTGGCTGGGCATGGCCAGACTGGCCACATGGCCAGGTGGGGTCGCACGCTGCCAATGGGAGGCGGCGCACGGCCGGAGAGGGGAAGCACACGACTGGATTTGGGAGGTGGAGGTGGTAGATACTGGTGGTGGTGGTGATGTTGATGATATAGTTGTTGATGTTGGTAATGGTGGAGGAAGGAGATGGAGTTTGGGGTTATGGTGGTGGACTTGGAGTTGAGAAAATGGTATTGATGGTTGATTTGAGGAATTAGAAGGAGATGGGGTGGTGATTGAAAGAAGAAGAAGATGATGAAGAGGGTGGTGTATTGAAGGAGGAGGAGAAATTAGGGGAGTGGGTGTAATACCGAAGGTGGGCCATCGCCGGGAAAAGCCGCTGAAGTAAGAAGGTCCGTCGCCGGAGGTGGAGGCGCCAGTGGTGCGACCTTGGAGTGGAGAGAAGGAGAGGAGAGGGAAATTGGAGAGTGGGAGAAAGAAATTAGAGTGAGAGAGAGAGTGTGAGATTGAGAGAAAGGGGAGAGGGATTTGGGGGGAGAGAGAGAGAATTTGGTAGGGGGAGGTCGAGGTCTTTGGCGCTGGCTATGTTGGCCAGGGGAAGGAGGAAGAAAGGAGAAGAAAAATGAAAAGAAAAGAAAGAAAAAGGATGAGATAAAGAGGAGAGAGGGGAGTAGATATTTTTGGGGGTTTATTTGTGTGGAGGAGAAAAAAAGAAAAAGAAAAAGAGAAGAAAAAGAAAATTAGGGAAATAAAGGAGTGGAGAATAAAAGGAGAAATAAAGAAAAATAAAAAAGAAAAATATCTAGATAAGACTCCAAATCCGGGAAAACACCAAAAATACCAAAATATCGGAAAAATGGAGTAACTCAAAAAGGTCTCCCAAAAATTCTCAAAAATAGTAAATATTATTTTAAGGTACATGATGAAATCAGATTTAAGAAATTTAAATTTGTTTTTAAAATAAAAGTTCTAGAATCTACCGGTGATACTGGTCGGCACCAAAACCGGTCGAACTTCGTTAAATTCAGAAAAATCTCTAACAATACACCAAGGTAGAAAATGTGATTCTAAGATATAATATGAAAGCAAATTTTATAAATCAACTCTGTTTGTAAATAAAAATTTTGGAATCGACCAGATACACTGGTCGACACCGATTTTGAAGATTTTGAAATTTAATTCAGAAAAATTTTAAAAAATCATGAAAATTTTATAATATTGAAAAATAATTTTTGAACGGAAATTGATTAAATGTGACTACCATAAAGACCAAATTGAGTAATACACTAGGATCGGGTTCTTGGTTCAGATAGGGCTGACTCCGAGTCCGCGAAACAATCGCATAAATAATCATAATACAAAATTAAATACGAAAAGTAAATCAAAAAATATGATCAAAAAATTAAAACAAGTATCTAAGTACGTACTCCGAGAACTGGGTGCTACATAGGTCATCGATGGGGATCTCGTATCTCTCAACTATTGGTATAATAGTAAATATGGTATCTCTAGTATGCACGCAACAATTGGTATCAGAGCATGTCAATTTCGTTATCACATAACTAGCATTAAACTATCAAGGCTATCTAAGTATAGAATAAGAAAAACTATTGTGAAGTATTAGCAAATAATAAACTTAACTATCGTCATGTATCTTCAAGAGTATTAGCTATTCTAGGATTTAAGCATGCATAAGATCCAATCGGCTTATTCTAACATAAAAGTAGAAGTAGTGGTGGGTAGATATTAATAAGCCATGAAGAAGATTAGCTACTCATGAGAGAATCTAAATAAAGCATGGTAAAAGAGAAAGCAAGTAGAGAAAGTAATTAAATAAAGATAAATTGAGAAGAAAAATCTTATAATTGATGTTGTCACCTTTAATTACAAGAGCCTCCTCCTTCTTTATAAAGTTTGAACTAGAACTAAATCCTAAAAATTATTAAAAAAATTTGGAAGAGAAACTTAAGAAATATTCTAAGTTATGATTTCTGATGTGGAGATGCTTGATTATGAGAGATTTCAGCTCTTTAAATAGGCCTCAGAGCTAATCACAATAGGAAACAAATTAGAATATTTAACTAAATCCTAATTCAATACAAAAATTCAATTCTGTAGCAGGTTGGCCTGTTGATTGCTAAATATGACTCATCAGACCTGCACACAGAAAAATACAAAAACTTAGAACAGTGCTAGGTCCTCAATGCTATCATGTAGCATAGGGTTGATGGGTCGTGATTCACAGGGAGGGACTGTGATGGAAGCTTTGTGTAACTTTCTTCTTTTAAGTTTACAAAAATGAGTTTAAAAGTTCTTTTTTCAATTTTAAAAGAAAATAAAAATAATTAAAGCTAACCTAAGTTAAAAGAAATCTAAAGAAGAAGATGGGTTTGTTGTTAAAAAGAAAAGAAAAACGAGTTTAAAGAAAAAGAAATAAAAAGAGAAAGTGTTGGTTTTGAAAATTGTTATACTAATCTAAAAAAGAAAAATAGAAAAGAGATAAAGGAAGAAGACTTACCTCTGTTGTAGATTAAATGTACCATGATTCAATGTGAGGTAATGTAAAGCAAAATAAGATAATGAAAAGCAGCAATGTACTGAATCGAGTGCATTGAAGAAAAGGCTGAGATCATATTGACTGTCCCGTCAATACAACTCTCTGAAAAAGGATCATTCTAATTACAATTCTTCTTCTTCTCTCATGTAACTCTCTCTAACTTAAAATAAAATAAAAATTACATTAGAAAAGAAAAACTTAAACTAAATTAATCTCTGCTGGAGTTTGTCCCTCTGCCTCTGAGTATGCAGGTATTTATAGGAGAAATAGGATAAGGGTAAGAGTATGGAGTAGGGTGAGCAAACGCTCCCCCAGATTTGAATAGATTGTCGCGAAAATACAGCTTTTGCCACATTTTCGCGGCAATATCTTAGCCGTAGGGCCAAGATCTGGGGTCGATTGTTCGTTGATTCACCCTTTATCCTTTTATCCAATTGGAATTTCAGTTTCTATTTTGGATTTTGACGATATATTATTTGATCTTCAGCTCAACCAATTGGCTCTTCAAAAATCCGTTTTTACTTGGATTTTGATTGGTATACTCTCATCTGATATACCCGGTCTTTATATAAATTACTTTTAGAACATCTAGATTTAAATCAATCCCTGTTGATTTGAACTTTTGAATTTAATTGAAAAAGATTTGTGATTATCTTCTCTCTATTATATCCTGCATGAATTTAGACACTAAGACAAGTGAGTTGTAGAAATTATTACAAAATAAATGTATGAATACAGTAACAATTATGCAATATATGTGTCCAAACACTTGCAAGAGAAGCCAAGTGGTTGACTTCTTGAAGAAGCCAAGAAGTATGTAGAATTTTGGAGAAAAATGCAGAAAAGAAAAGGAAAGGAAAAAGAAAAGGAAGTAAAAATGAAAATATAAATAAGTAATTATTAGGGGGTTATGTGCAAATGTCACCGAAGAAAATAATATAAAAAAGAAGAAAATTGGAAAAGAAATGAAATTATAAAGGAAAGAAAGGAAAAGAATGGAAAAAGGAAAGATTTTATTTAATGGTAAAAATAAAAAGAAAATATTTTGAAATTTTATCAAGCAAAATCTAGGTACAGTGTAGTGTCTTATGTAATTTTTGGTCAAGCGAAAATCAAAACACATATAAAATGATGCAAATACTATCAAAGTATTGAAAACCATAAAAGGAACGAATTCTGGAATCTGGGTATTACACAGCCCCCTGAGCGGAAGAGGGTTCCCGACCTCCTATTTCTCCAACTTTGTTGGCGGAAACACCTCTCACCAGGAATAATTAGAAGCGCGATTGGGTCACTCTCCCCGAGTGACGGCCAGAATTCCGAGAATTTAGAATCACGAAAGGTCCCGAAGGTTCCCCGAGCGGAGGATATAGAGGAGATCGTCAGGAAGCAGGTTGAGAGGGCCAACCAACTACTCCACAAGGCAACAAAACCCTACAGGTTGAACATCCTCAACTCTCCGCTCTCCGAAGAGATCACCTCTCGCCGTCTCCCGAAGAAATTCGTGATGCCAAACTTTGAACACTATTTAGAAGCGACTGATCCCATCCAATGTCTTCGCCAATACGAAGATAAAATGGCAGTCCACTCTCATGATGATGCGCTGCTGAGTCGTGTGTTCCCGTTTAGTCTCAAAGGTGCCGTTTATGACTGATTTTATTCACTCTGGAGTAAATCTCTCCAGGACTTTGAAGATGTAAAGTGAGCCTTCTACCGTCAATATGCTTCCTGACAGGAACTTAGGAGGAACAACCACATTCTTACCATCATAATGAAGTTTAAAGAAAGCCTCAAGTAGTACTTCGGCTACTTCTAAAGTCAAAGGGTTCTGGTATACAACTGTAACAATGACGTGGCTGCCGCCGCATTCATCAGTGGGTTACAAGTCACCCACTCATTATACAAACAATTGGTGAAGTATGAAGTCACTAAGATGAGAAACATTCTCACCCGCGTCCATAAGTACATCCAGATTGAGAATGTTACCTGAGTCTCTGGCAATTTCTTTCCCAAATAAGGAGGTGATCGAAGAAACATAAGGAGTGACTGGGTCCCTCCAAGAAGACTCCGAGTCAAGCGATCCGGGCCGTCAGAATCTCGTCAAAAGGCATATGGGGATGAGTTTCTATTTATTTAGAGTTTCTTGCACTAGTAGTTAGAACTGTAAATGGTACCCGAAAACTTGATCCGATCTTTTGCAAACGGGTCAAGTTCGGATCTAAAAATTAGACCCGAAATTCTTATCGGATGGGGTTCTGGTATGACTATTTTAAACCCGAAAAGAGAGTAAATATTGTAAAATAGTACTTATTATTTTATATTTCACTATATTTAAATTAATAAAATTATAAAAATGAGAACTTGATCATATTATTATAAAAGTAAAGTATATAAATTTTTAATTTGCATCTAATAAAATTGTAATATACTTTAAAAATAACTCTCATTGGATTTTTATACGCCTATTAAAATCCGAATCCGACCCGAACCTGATAAGAAAAAATAGATTTCGACCCGAATATGTCATGGATCCGACCTGAACCTGACCCGTTTACACCTCTACCAGTAGTATTTGGTTATTAGAGTTTGTGTAGCAGTGAGAAATTAGAGAATTTGTATTCTTTTACATAAAGCACAAGAAGACTAAATTTTGTATGAGAAATTATTAGAGACAATAAAATAAATTTAGCGCTTTTCTTCGTCCATAGATTTTTGTCCTCTCATATTTTTTTTATCAAAAATCAACACTCGTTGTATTAATACATCTTCGAGTAAACGTTAATTTTTTGAGATCGGCCAATGTTCAAGCCAATAATACATCAATATCATCCATATATTACTCTCACCGAGTACACTTAACTATACGATTTTCCCATGATTGCATTCTGAAAGATGCTAGTTACAGTTAATTGTTTAATTCGGAGACACTACTCAAGTTTGTAGGATATAATAATCACTCGCAATAATTGCTCTCAAGGGAATCTACCCTAATTGAAACAACAAAAACAAAGGCCCCCATGATAGCGTATCAAATCTTGAGCTCCCAACTCAGCACAGTCAGAAAAGAATAAAAGCACCACAAACCCTAACCTCAAAAGAAAGAAAATACACATTAACCAACAAACCCACCCACTTAGTTAATCTCTTTGCAGTAATAAACAAGAAACCAAATGTGTCAGCCTTAAAATACTTGGAAGGAGACCCCGCATTAAAAGAATAAATTATTTTTTATTTTTTAAATTTTTTTTAAGAAATAGCAGTTTTCTACCTACTGTAGTGTCTCTCATGTAAATTAGCGCAGAGTTGGAGGGCAAAATGTAAGTTTTGGGAAGATTACGCGACAGTTCTTTTTGACCGTCCGAAAGCAAAGGGAGCGGATATTGCCATCTAAAAAAGTGATGAAGGCACTCTTAAGATTGGGCACCCTAAAATTTGATAAAATCACTCTCTAATTTAAACACCCCCGAAATTCCCTCTGTTCTTCTTCCCCTCCTCCTCCTCTCCACCACCCTCTCGCTGGCAAACCCCCTCTCTCGTCGGCCTCCCCTCTTGCTGACGAACCCCCTCCCTCCCTTGGCTTCAACCCTCTCCCCCCGGAGGCGACCCCCCTCGCCAGCCTCCCCCCGATCTCCCCCTCCCTCCCCGACGAACTCTCCCCCTCTCTCCAGCGACCCCCTTGCGGCCGTAACCGATCCCCCCGATCTTCCCCTTCCCCCAAATTGTAGGCCAAAACCTGACCGAATATACTCTTGTCTGTTCGGCCAGATCTGATAGAACAGTGTTGGGTCATATTCTGGTTGAAGCACCGTGGGGACAGGAGGGACGCCCGGGGGGGAGGGGGGAGCGCAGGGGAGGCCAGGAGGAGAGGACAGGAGGAGGGGGAGGAAAAGCGGGATATGTCATGGAGAGGGAGATTGGGGGGGGGGGGGGGTAGGAGGGGAGGGGGGAGGAGGAAGGAGAGTGCGCGGGAGTGGAGATCGGCGGGAAGGAGGAGGGAGATCAGAGGAATGTGAAAGGAGGAAGAGAAAATGTGCATTTTAAACTTTTCACCGCAGATGAAATCGTCAAAAAAAAGTAATGACGCACTTGCAATTTTTTTGTTGGGGGCGTGTGCTTTCTCATTTGTTGGGGGTGACAATATCCATTCCCGAAAGCAAAAGACACTCGAAGATGAAGTCATTTTGCCTTTTTCTCACTTTTTGCCAGAAAAAGGAGATTTTGCAGAGGGCAGAACCCAACAAGATGGTGGTCTTTTGGTAAATAAGTGCAAATTGCGGGCGGGAGGAAAAGGAAATGAGCATTTTAAACTTCACCGAAGATGAAATCACCAAAAAAATAATTACACACTTGCAATTTTTTTATTGGAGGTGTGTGCTTTCTCATTTATTGGGGTGACAATATCTGTTCTCGAAAGTAAAAAGCACTCGAAGAAGTCATTTTGCCTTTTTTTTCTCACTTTTTGCCCGAAAAAGGAGATTTTGCGGATGGCAGAAGACAACATGGTGGTCTTCTCGAAATAAGTGCAAATTGCGGGTTTTTTATTTGGAATTTTTTAAGTAGAATTCTTTTATTCAAATAGATCCCTACGCTTTTCTGTATTTTCGGTTGAGGCGGTATATGATTGTTTTGTAAATTGCCTCTTGGGTATTAAATTAAATAAAAGAAACCGAAATCATTGTTTGAATTCAACAAGAGGCATGTAACTCCAACTCGCCGAACTCCAACATTCTGTCCACAAAGACTGAAGGCTAAGTTTGTCCAGTTCAGACTGTTTGGCCAGCTACTCGATGTTCCGTGGGGGCACAAATGAGGGCAGTAATTTTTTATTAGATAACAGAAGAAGCCTTCCCACACGCAAACTGGACCCCCAATTCAAACCAATAAAAAGCCAGGGTGCTCTGTGCAAAAATCCGCAACACTAACCAAAAGGTCCTCTGGCGGTGGATTTTAAGCGCCACCTCACTCCACGTTCTGTCTGCAGAGAATCCACAGTATCGTTCGTGTGCGGACTCCGCTCTCTGATTCCCATCAGAGCGAAAAAACAGAAAAAAGAAGAAGAAAATCTTCTCTCTCCCCCGTCTCTCTCTTTCTCTCTCCTAAATTTCCTTCTTGGCTTCCGCTTATGCCCCTAATGGAAGGAATGATGGCTGTCCACCGGCCAGCGTCCCCTCACACTAGCCCTCCCCGCTTCCCGAAAAGGACAGCAGTCTTCTCGTCATTAGATAAGAACTCTTCTGTCTCTCACATTTTTTTCACTTTCTCTCTCTGTTCCCCCGCTCCTCTCGTTTGATATCTATGGGTCGAAGGAGGGCGGTGGCGGAGAAGGCGGAGCCGGCGAGGAAGAGGAGCGGCGGGGTGAGGACGAAGCAGGCGGGCAGGGGATCTTGCCGCGGGAGCTAGTGTTAGGGTTTTCTAAAAGTTAGGATTTTTTGGTTTTTAGCTTTCTCTCTGCCTCGGAGGTTTTTGGATCGATGGGGGCTTTAGTGAAGGAGGTGCTGAGAAGGCTCTGTGTTGAGTTCGGGTGGTCGTATGCTGTGTTCTGGAAGGCGATTGGATGTGGAGATCAGATGTAAGCTTTTCGAATTTGATCTGTTTTTCTTTCAAATTTGGAAGTATTTCCTTAAAGTTATTTTTTTTTTTCTTGGAAAGCTAGTATTAATGATTGATCAAAATTTAGTACTTAACTTTATTTTGCTGTGTTCTGATTTTGATTTGTAAGAATATGCCTTTTACCTTTCACTTTTTTAGCTAGCTTCTTTAAAAGAGGTTATTAAATGAGACTGTAATTGCTCATATTTGGATGGATAATGACAGTGTGATTATTACACTTCAGTTTGTTGAGCTGCAATATTCACACATCTGATACTAAAGTGAGCTCTTTTTAAGAAAGGAAAGGATCAAAATCTCTGCTATTCTTTTTACTTTCTAGTTTTGGAAATTTCTGAAGATCTAGAATTTGTTCTTTAAATAAATGAAAGTTTTCGTTGGAAATTTAGTAGGCATTTGGTGTGGGAGGATGGGCATTGCGAACGAACTTTGGCTGCTCCTGCAGCTTCTGGGTTTGAAGCTATGGATCTGCTAATTAAGGAAAGTGGGGTGCTTCGAGGCTCCCAAAATGGTGGCCTTTCGCAGCCTGGATCCCAAGCTGAGGACAGAATGCGAACGCTCGTTTTCAAGTTGATGGCAACTCAGGTTCATGTTGTAGGAGATGGGTGGGTAAATTGTTCTCCCCCTATTTATTTTTGGATATTTTCCTCTTTTTTACTCCCCCATGGGTGTTAAATAGCCTGTTGCATTTCAGGATAGTTGGGAAAGCTGCTTTGATGGGAAACCATGAGTGGTTGCTTGGAGACGTGCTCACTGATAACAAATCCATATCCAAGGTATAGCTCAAATAGTCTTTTTTTCTGTTTCTTTTCCTATATGATGGAAGATGAGGATTTGTTTCAAATTTTTGTATGATTATGGTTGAGAATGTTTGATTCTTCTAATTAACAGATAAAAATCAAGTTATTTATCTACAAGACTGCAATCAGAGTTATTTAGATTACATGATGGGTGCTGAACTGTAACAATCTATTTTGGGTCAAAACATGCAAATTTTTCCATATTTTTGTTCTCCCTCTATTTCTCCCCATTTTGTTTTTTGGGTATAATTCCTTTCCATCAATTGTATCCATAATAAATGATTTTTGCTTTGGATGTATATAGGTTGGAGGTATCCATCCGAATTTATGCATTCCTCAGAATAGTTACCCCCTTATTTGCATCCACTTTTAGTTTTATCATATTTTCTCTTTCAGTTTCTATTAACTTTTCATTTTTTCAGCAAAAGTCAATCACAATTTTGCTACTAGCAGTAACCGTAAGTCATAAGTGGTTCTGGAATTTATGCAAAAATGTGTTGCTTAAACAGTTTGAATCTTTTGAGAGATACATTACCCGTACTGAACGGAAATATATTTCCTTCGGATTCCAGACAATAATTTTTCGGCCAACATTCTTCTGCCAAAAGAATTGTCATATATAGCCATAGCTATATCAATGAACATAAAATTCTAGCAACGAACAATATAAATTTGTTATTGTTGTGTTGGAATTTTAATTAATGATATTCCTGTTGAAATTTTAATATTTATTTGTTTTGGTTGATTGCTTAGGGGACAGTCTTCTCGACTATAAGTGTTGTTTAAGGAATTTTTTGCATTTTCTCATGTTGTATGACTTGTCTTTTCCTTTGAGATATATTATAGCTTCTTCTCATAAGATATTGACCTGTGAGATTATGAGAAGAGGTGAGTCAGGTGACTATGTCATCAAATATATCTTTTGATGTTCTTGTTAGTTTGGGTTGAGTATGACATCCAAATATGTGTGACATACTCTGACCATAACTATTATCTAAAAGTGTTATGACTTATTGTTCTGCACTGTATGATTCAATATTATCATTTTATATGCATCAGTTCTGAGGCTATGAAAAGCTAAAATCCATGATTGGGATTGCTAGTTGTTCTGACATGAGACAAATGAGCTACAATTCAACTTTGGTGTTATTGCAATCATCGTGCTCCAAAAGAATTTTCCTCTTCTCTTATGAAAGAGACTTTAAAATTGAGAGGTACATGCTAGAGGAATTCGCTTTGTAATGTACTAAAAAATTCAAGCATTATTTATATCTTTGTGTACCTTCCCCATTTTAGTAGTCCATTAGAAATGTAGACCAAGGTGTGCAAGTTGAAATTCATCCCAATGGTACTTATGGAACTTCATAAACTACTTCAAAGTTTTGGAATTTATAGTTTGGTTTGACTTGCATGATGATTTTCCTCTCCTTTTGTTTTGCAAAATTTTCTTTTTCTTTAAGGTATATAGTAACATGGTATGTTCTACCATTTTAATGTCACTCTGTAAACTACTTAATGCCGTGGCTTGAGCTGGGTGACAATTTAATGACCAGAATGGCATCTGCTTCCATGTGACATTTTGTCTTCTCCTATGGACACAGGGTTTGGCTGAGATCAGTAACCAACATTTGGTAGGCATAAAGGTCAGAAAATACTCATCAATCATTAATTTGTTTTCATGTGGGCCCTGTTTTTTTGTTCTTTTTTCTGGATTTCTGGTTCTCACAAAAGTTGTTTGTATTTACACAGACAATAACAATTATTCCGGTGCTTCCTCGTGGCATTGTGCAACTTGGTTCCACTCAGATGGTATGTTTTGTTCAGTTTCTCTAATGGGAAATATAGTTGTTCTGATGATACAGTGTGCAATCTAAAATAAGATGTAACCTATACAAGGTTCTATATATTGGATATCGGGATCGTATCGGATGGGGGTTTTTCATATCGGATATCGGATATCGGGGATACGCGCGCATATCGGGCGTTCTTATAGAACACTATATATAATGAAATATTGATAACTAAAAGTTAGTTTAGTGTCATAGATATCATCTACCTAATAAAAATGATGTAATATGCATGCAAAGACAGTAAAAAATAATGTATATTTGCATGCAGTCATGCAATAAATAAGTTATTCCATATCAGATGATATTTCGAGCGATTTATTGGCCGATATCGGGCGATTCGGCCGATATTTCAAATATCGGCCGTTTTTTGCTGCAAACAATATGGCTAATGATTTTTTTCATATCGTATCGGCAGCAGGTAAAAAAAGAGATATCGGTCGATATCTCGGCCGACTCGAACGATATTTAAAACAGGGAACATATAGCAATTATTTTCTGTTAGGAACAAACTTTGTCAGTGCTAAATAAAAAGGGTCATAGTTATTACTTACTCGAAATATATGTATACCTGCACTACGTGTTCGGTCAAGAATTTTATACTTCCCATCTCTCCTACTATATGGCATTTAATTGTATTTCAAGTTGTTTTAGTCTTCTTTTTTTTTCTGGTTTGAAATGGTTCACGCTCTTTAGGAGATTGTAACTTCTATCATAGACAGTGAACATCTAGTTCTGCAGAAAACTTTTAATGTGAAGTAGACCCATTCAAGAGCTGAGCTGGAGAAATAGATTCACATAGCAATAAAGGTTTCATTGTTGTTTTATAGCAGTCTAATGCTGGATATCTAGCTCTCTCAAAAAACAAAATGCTGGATATTTAGCCCATTTACCACCACCACCACCATAATTGCACCACCTTTTCGTCACCCGGGTATCTTCTTCAAAATGGGTTGGTTAAATTGGCAAACTCTCGAAAAACTGCGGAGAGTACCAGCTGCAGTTACCATATTGTGTGATATGCTGGCAATCTTGGCCATCATTCTGGGTCTGGTTCTTTTGGTTTTCTTTGCGGGGTAGGATTACTTCGTACAATTGATATTGCATAATGGTGTTGAAATATGAGCCTTTTTTTTTAAAATTGGTTGGCTACATTTATTAACTAGGGTCAATGCACCTTCTTTTATGCGACTTTTATGCTTCAATCTGTGCTGCTTTTTTTGTGCTATCTTCTGTATATACAAGGAACCGGAACAGATTTTTGGCAATTCTTTTGTAGGTTCTTGAGAATCTTGGATTTGTAAATCATGTGAAGGGTTTATTTGAACAGCTGCAGTATGTTCCAGGGGTCTTTTACCTAGTATCAGTGACAAGAATTTGTGCCTGAAATTCCAACTACATGAGCCAGTTGGAATGCAAGTGGCTATAAAACAATATGGAGAAGGGGGTGCTAATCGAAATGGCGTATCTTCTCTCAATGATGATATTAGAAATTGCCGACCTTCAAGTCATCTGGGTCTAGAGCTGTTACTGAGCCTTGTGACTCATCTACACTGTTATATGATCAAATGCCAACCACTGTTCCAGAAATCCCATTGACGAAAGAGAATATGTCAAGCACAATGATTCCTGTTAGTACTCAGATAATGGTTTGCCGTTCAACTAATCCAATCCTTCGCTTGAATAGCAAACTCGAAAGTGGACATCAGGAAGCTCATCTAATGTTCCCCAATCCAGATGCAATGTTGCTCAAGGACGTGTTGCCTTGCGAACCAAATTCTCAAAGAGAATATAATCCTCCAATAGCTTTACCTGATAGTAGGTTGACATTCCTGGAAGAACAACTACTTTCCATGTCTGGTATCAGTCACGGAGAGTTTGCTAATAGTTGTGTATCTATATTAGATAATACTAACATGTGCCAGTTACAATCCTATAAATGCTCATCCCTGAATCCTCTCCAAGGTTCTGATGTCATGCCGTCATTTACTAGAGGTCAATTACTGGACTGTGCAAATGATCTAGGCAAATTCAATTCATTAAACAGCACCACAGAAAATTTCAGGAGCCAGCGTGTTGATTCATCTAATGCTGAAGTACCCCAAGTTTTCAGTCCAACTGATAATCCAACATTCAATCAAATATTTCTTGGAAACTTGAATCCTAGCCATTTAAACTACGATGGCAAAAAATTTCAGTCTGGGTCTTCCACTGAAAAGCAGAAAAGCAACAATAGTCAGTTTCAAGCTTTGGAGGTCCCATCCACCCAATTTGATCATGGTTCTTCCCACTGTTCCGTGCTGGGTAATCATCTAGAGGACTCTCCTCTTCAGGAAAATAGAACACACCATGGCAGTGGCCGCGCACCAAGGAGGTTTGGTAGCAAGGGCAATGTGAAGACAGAGTTCCTGCCATCTTTAGATGAAAAAGTTTCAGTAAGTTCTCTACAGCCTTCATCAGGAAGTGATTTATTTGACGTACTGCGGCTTGATCAATATAAATCTGGGTTCTCTCATGGCAATTCGGATAATGTAAAAATACATGGCACTACAAATGCTCATGAATTGAGTAATGATGTTTCTACCTGCATAACTGAGATGGAAGACTGTCCTGTTTTTAATGCATTGAATGACGAGATTTGTTGTAGCGGGATGTTCTTAGAAGCGGGTAGCGACCAACTGCTGGATGCTGTAGTCTCTCAGTTCAACCAAGGTTACAAATATGAGATGAATGACAACTCATCTTGTAAGACTTCATTAACAAAGCTGAGCAATTCCTCACTTCATGCTAGTTCTCCAACCAATGGAAGTAAGACTTCATTAACAAAGCTGAGCAATTCCTCACTTCATGCTAGTTCTCCAACCAATGGATGGGTTGCTTCGCCTAAGCAGATGAATGCTGGAATTTCGGGTCTCCCTTCTGTGCCTATAAAGTCTGAGCCAGCAGCTTCAGGTTCTGTGAAATCTTCATGCAGCATGGAAAGAGGTGAAGGGTGCTTCCCCCAGAGCAATGGGGACCATAAATCTCAGATCAGCCTATGGATTGAAGGTCAGAAGATGAACCGTGATAATCATTCTGTTATACATGTTGAAAAAGTTGACGAGGCAGGTAAACAAAATAGGAAGAGATCCAGACCCGGAGAGAACCCTCGACCGAGGCCCAAAGATCGTCAAATGATTCAAGACCGTGTCAAGGAACTCCGTGAAATTGTCCCAAATGGAGCTAAGGTGATCTATGTTGCTCCTGAAGCAGTTATTTTGCTTTATATTTCTATTTTATTTATTTATTTATGCATGTTAATGTTTCTGATGTGTACTAACATCTTCTCTTCTTAATTTGGGGAAGCAGTGTAGTATCGATGCTTTACTGGAAAAGACCATCAAACACATGCTATTCTTGCAAAGTGTGACGAAGCATGCTGACAAGCTGAAGGGAACTGGGGAACCTAGGGTATTTGTTATTGTTGATCTACGCTAGACTTCTATTTGTTGTTTTTGACCTTTCAATTTATATCTTAGAGACATTGTTTGTGGCAAATGCACGACTTGTGTATTTTTTCTATAGTTGTGGTAATGGTGTTTGGCACATATTGGAAATCATCTTTGAATCCTTGGAATCAAATATTAGATAATATCATTGCTCCAAAGAAAGCAAGAAAAACTAGATAATCACATTGCACACTGCAGCTTGGTAAAGCTTGTTGAAGAAACACCAATCATGCTTTCAGAAATTATAGAATAATTAACTTTCACAATTGATTGGAAATTAGATCCAGCTAAAGTGTATTACATTAATTTTGTCTTGAAAGCTCAAGTTAAACCATTATTATTATTTCAAATGACAGTTGTGGCATATATTGATTTTTACAATTTGTGACAGTTTAAACACAAACTACTAAATTACTTACCCTCTAGTTCATCAACTTCTCTCTTTTTCTCAGAATCCCTACCTGTATCCTATTACACATTTTATATAAAAATTTGGAACCATGTTGCTTTAGTTTCCATTGGCCTCTTGATGGGGAAATCAAGCGGTTCAAATTTAGTAGGATTTGCTGATTTATTTGAATTTAGATTTGAGTAGATTTGGTTGAGATTTAGGATTTATTTGAAGTAGATTTAGGTAGATTTGATTTTATCAATAATTGCACGTATGGTGTACGTATTGTAAACTATATATAGCTTGAATTTTGAAGGGGACGATGAATTGATTAAAAATTTGTTTCTCTATGTAAATTTGTATTGTTTTGGTTTAATCTCATGGATTGAATCAAATCAGCCGGTGAAGTCAAGATCTGTGTTGCGATCCGTGATCATATCTTTCCTTTCTTCTCTTGTTCTTTCCCAATTCTACTAAATCCCCCGCAAACTTTAATTTTTCCTCCGTCTCACATCAATTTGGCATCAGAGCTAAATTCCTACTCTTTTCTTTTCACAAAATTCACTTAAAAAAATCGTAAAATTTTCAAAACCTTATATCAACTGCTGCTTCTTTTTAGTTCTTAAAAAAAGAGGAAAAAAAGAGAGAAAACAATTTAAAAAAAAAAACTACATTGTTCATCTTCTCTTCTTCACCGAAGATGAAATTCACGACGAAGCCCTTGATCGCCTTTACCGCCATCGCTTGCAGCGCCATCTCCTTCAACCTTGCCGCGCCGACGAGCCTCCACCGCCGACGACCTCACTGCCACGACATCAAGTCTTCCTCGCCATCGCCTTCGACAACGGAGATTTACATCATAATCGAGGTCAGACTTGCCTCTCTTTCTGCCAACATCATTGACCTTAGATCCTACTGTCACCGTCGCAGCTGCCTAGATCTCCCTCCATCCCCGTCAAAACGGCGCCTTCGTCTTCAACCGTCCTCTGCCTCCTAAGCCGCACTCATTTATGCAACCCTCCCTCTCTGCCCTCGTCATCGCGCCTCTGTGACCCCTCTGACATCTTCACTATCTCCGTCATCCCCCCGCTGCTGTCAGAGCTTTCCCCCATCGCCGTCAGAACTCCTCGCCGATGCTACTCAATCCTCACCGACGTCGCCACCGACACACTAGACAACATTGCATCGCCACCATCATGCCACCGACCTCGTCTCCCCTCCTCGTCGCCTTCGCCGTCATAAGCTGCCTCACCTGCCCTAGCTGTCGAACGAGAGGAAGAAGAAAGGGTAGTCGGATTGTGGGTTAAACTCTCAAACCCGAATTAACTATAATCGGGTTTAAGTGAAATCTGTTATCAGTTCTGGTCGGATTCCATGTCAGTCCACTTGGACCCGCCGAGCCGATCCGACCTGTGTAGCCAAGCCACAAGCTTAAGCTGACATCATTGGCAAGTCACTGACATCATCATCTCAGTCGCTGACGTCAGCGGCTCAACTGAGTTGACCGAAGCTGCCGGCTCAGACTCGGCTCACTTGAGCCGCCGAGCTGATACTGACGTCAGCAAGGCCAACGCTGACATCATCAACTGAACTGAGCCGCCACTATACACAATAGAAGAAGGATCCACGTCAGTCCATGCAGACCGGACCCGCTGTGTAATGCTCTGATCTCGTCGGTACGGAGACGTTATCGCGACGTACATACGTAGGGCGAAAATACCCTCATATATCTACGTTAAGTATGAGTACAGACATGAATCAAAGTGCGAAGCACAGTGATATTATATATTCCAATAGAATAATACAAGTACATTATCATCACAAAGCGTGATCCAATATTACATGAATATTTCATCACCAGGAGGTACAAATATATGAATTACAAAAGAGTTACAAGAGTAAATAGTACAACAGTGGCTCCCGAGCAGTAAGAAATATCGAGAGCCGATCGAGAGGGGCCTGGAAGGAAAGGGATATGGATGATCTGACGCTGATCCGCCACACTCCGGCTGCGCTACTCTGATGGACTGGTCTTCAGCTGAGAAGCTTGCTACGGTTTAAGCTCTGAGATCTGGACCTGCGAGTTCAGGATTGTCAAAAAGTAACCAAACGAGTATGTAAGATGATGCCAAGTGGCGTGCACAGGCAAACACACGTGTATCGATAAATTTGAATTAGGTAAGCATATATAGAAAACTTTGTCGCGAGTACAGGCACATGCTAGCAGGCAATAAAGTATCAAGTCAAGCAGTTGTGGATAAAACTAGTTATACAAGCTTAGTTTACAGATTCATAGGGTTAGGATATCGAGGGGATAATCCAAATAAGGAAACCCTCATATCACCATAGGCTGAGTTTATACAACCCGAAATGCCTTCACTATAACAGAATAGGAAAGTAATATGAAAACCCAGAAATAAACAATTCAGGTGACTCAACACAGTAGCACAGATATCATACACAAGTGGCAAATTGAATAACTTAAATTATACAATAATAACAATTAGTGTCGCCTATTATTATAATCATTTCCTACCAGTGTCTCATACCACTGGTAGTTTATACCGGGTCCGCACTCCAGCAGAACCCAACCTGAACTCTGATATACAGCTACCATTATTCAGATGAGGAAATTATTCAATAACACCTACTACTGAGTTTATTATTGTTTGGTAATTAAGTTATATCTAGGACGGGGTCAGGTATTGTGTGCTGGAACATGCAAGTACAAGCTGGTAAATCAAAGGATCGAAATCTAGTGTAGTAACTCAGAATCCGAATATATAATAAAGCAAAGTGTCACTCAAGTCATAACACGATGGAATAACAACTTAGCAAGAGAATATTGAAGTATTACATTTTAAGTTATTCAATAATAATAATTAGTACCGTCTGATATTTCAATCACCTCCCTTATCAGTGTCTCACATCACTGATAGTCCATATTAGAGCTCGCACTCTGGTAGAACTCACTCGGGTCTTATATGTGAGTATCAGTATCCGAAAAAAAGAGAGACCAAATATTACACGTTCCTAATATTATCATTGTTTAATTGTTAAGTCCTAATTATTCATCCGATTCATATGTTTAGGTATGTGTCACCGGCATACATATATCCACTATGAATAAGACGAGTTATTATTTGGAAACTGATGGGGGATTAACGAACCATGTTTATATGGGTCCCGTGCATACTAGGGACAACGATCTCAAGAGTACCCGGTACTGAGCCGGAATCGTCTGCTAAGTCGTAAGGGTCTTATTTGTATACCTTGGATAGATGGAATTTGGAGCAGCGGTGCCAGTGCACCCCACCCATGGTTCAAAGACTCGGCCGAGTCGGAGACGAGTCGGCCGAGTCGTATACGTCTCGGCCCACTCCGAGACGAGTCCGAGTCACGAGTTGGTCGACTCAACTCAGAGGAGATGACTAGGTCGAGAATCGGAATTGACTCGGTCGATTCGACATTATGATGATAATTTTGTGTCTCATCGCAATTCAATGTGGAAATAACTACATTAGCATGTATTTATGAATGTAGTTTGTTCAATTATTATATTGTGCATGTATTTGATATGCTTCTACCGACGACGCGTGTATTTATACTTTCGCTTTATGTTTAGTGTGCTAGGTGATATATTTTGGACATGTGATACATGAATATGGATGTCTACATTTTTTTAAGATTTATCGTGATTTTTTCAGAATTTTTTAGCTTTCTATGTAGCGTTTTGCGCGTCGCCCGATACCGATCCGAGTCACCGAGACCGATCCGTCTCAGTGCCCGCCGAGTCGGCGGCCGAGACCGCTACTGTGAACCATGACCCACCGAAACACCTGGTGCCCCTCAGGTAGAATCGAAGTTTCAGTTGTACAACATTTGACCATTATAAATAAGTACACATTGATTCCATCAGTTTTCCCTATCCCAGTGTAAGTCGAGTATGTTAGTATAAATTGTTCAGTATAATGACCAGAGTGTATTTATAATAATCCAATATCCATGATTAGTTATTTACGAGGAGCAACATGAGCAAAGTATCAGGGGTATAATATAAGGAGTCTACATGTTTCAGGGGTTCCGGAATACAGGAGTTCAGGAGTACCAGATGTCTGGTAAACATATATAATGTCAAGTCCCCGTAAAAGTGATAGTCATGAATCAGATGATAACATGCAGGTGTTCGGTATGAAGTGATAGCATGTCAAGTATCAGATGTCAGATATCAGGTGTTAAGTAATTAACAAGTCAGTGTCAGGTGAATTGAATACAGGGTCACAACATCATGTCAGGCAATCATCCGGTCGTGTGACATGATTCAGGAAAATAATATAGTTAAATATTTCAAACTCTTCACAACCAGCAATAGGAGAATTACATAAACTATCAAGTAAGCATACGATAAGCAAGCAAGCGAACATTCACGCGCAGCTAAGTAGGACTGGGGACAAGATCAGCGAACAATGTTTAATCACCAAAGCGCCCGGTGGAACTCAGGAACAACTCGGCTTAAGACACGAGTCTAAAATCTGGTAGAGTTTTGCCTAAAGCTTGTTTAGTGGTAAAACGCTGAGCACTAAGTTGCCTTATCAGGCGCAGCTAGAAAGTCCAGAGCACTTTAATAACCTCTGAGAGGTTAAACCTGGAGGCTGAATAAGTACCTGCAGGAGATGTTAGTTCCACACAACATGGATAAAAGAATATAATAATTACAATCACACCCACGACATTGTACTCCTGAGCTGAGTGAGTAAACCACCCCTATCAAGTTACCACGAACTCTTAGAGGAGGGGCAAGGCGGTGGCGTTGGCCATTTGCCTATTGGATAACCCGCGGGGCGGACTCTCGAGATAACGTGACCAAGGAGGGGAAGTTGTCCCGAGGGTCTTCTCCTGTAGCCTGCATCACCGTTAGTCAAAAAACATACATATATAAATATCGCCTACACTAATATAACAATTCACCACAGATACAAGACATCACCCATAATACAAACTCTGATACAATAGCTGCTCACAATACAAACAAACCACCTATACACGTATACAAAGTACAAATACACAAATATAGTTAATCACTCATAAACATAATAACGACCACAATTTTACAATTCCACAATACCCAAAACACTGAAAGAATGTATTTGCCTTACATAATGTGAAATACTCGCCTAAAGTCACACGACACCGAGCAAAATTCAGGAAATCCGCAAGCATGTGCACGCGTGCACGGGGAGAGGAGAGAAAAAGAGAGAATGAGAGAGAGACTGAGGGAGAGGGTGTGGATATAAGAGAGGAACGGAGAGAAAAACAGTAAGGAAAGAAGGAAAAGAAGAAAAGAAAGAAAGAAGAGAGAAAGAAAAAGGAAGGAGAGGAGGGTTTGGCCGGCCTTGGGTGGCTGTCCAGGTGCTAGGTGGCCGCCTGCCATGGGGTGGCCGACCAAGGAGAGGAGGGGGAAATGGTGAGGGGTGTGGGTCTTCGGTAGTGGTGGAGGTGATTTTGATGATTTTGAAGAGGAGGTGGTGGTTGTAGTGAATCTTGTTGGAGAAGAGGTGGAGGTGGTGCTTGGTGCTTGGTTGTGGAGGAAGTGGTGGAGATGGGGTGAAGGTGGTGATTTTGGTAGAGAGAAGAAATGAAAGTGGAGGTGATGGTATTGTGATTGCTGTTGATGGAGTTGGAGATGGTGGTGAAGAGATCGCCGGAGTGGTCGCCGTAGTAGTTGCCGGAGCTAGCTTGGAGGTGGTGATGGTCGGTTAGGGTTAGAGGAGGGAGAGGGTGGTGTTTGATGGAGGTGATGAAGGAGCTGGAGAATGGTGATGGGTGTATTTGGAGGAATTTGGTGGTGGTGATGTGGTGGTTGTGGGTGTTCTAGGGGTGAAGATGGAGGAGATTTAGGTGGTGGAGAGGTGGAGGATGTTTGTGGGTGGTGGATTTGAGAGAAGAAAGGAGATGGTGGGGGATTTGGTGGTGGTACAATGTTCTAAATAACCCCGATATAACCCCGATATTGTGCCGATGTTGCGTTTACGGCACCTAGCCGCAATGATTTGGCACATCCAAACCGATATAGCGATTTTCACCAAAATCGCCGATAAATCGGCATGGACCCGATATATCGGCCGCAATTTCGACGATTTTGGACCCGATATAGCATTCACACTCAATTCTAGGTTAGATATTTGGGTAATTCGAGCGATGTGACAATATGACATTTGTGAAGATTCTACACTTGGATAGTGATTATGTATTTATAAGCTTAATGCAAGTTATCGAGTTAAGTATATCTTAAACATATAAGTATGATGTTTTATGTAGCTTTATATAATTTATGAATATATTGTCTTATTGAGATGCAATTTAAGACAAGTAGATATGTATATTTATAGTCCGATTTTGAAATATCCCTGATATATCCTATCCTCAATAAATTTTTCCGGCTGATGTAGCCGCTGTGGCCGCCATTTAGAACACTGGGTGGGTAAGCTCGAGGAAGATGGTGGTGATTTGAAGTTGGAGGAGGTGGAAGAGAGAAGGGAAGTTGGGGGGTGACCGGCAAGGTTCGAAGACTCGGCCAAGTCGGATACGACTCGGCCGAGTCGTATCTGTCTCATCACCCGCCGAGACGATTTCGAGACCTAGTTCAAGAGATC